>RJWJ010002202.1:0-106469 GCA_004363605.1 Indri indri
GACTTATCCCGGTGCACTTACTGACCCGGCTGGCGCCGCCGTCTCACGCTCCACTCTCTATTGTCTGTCCGCGCTTTCCAGGTTTTGCATTCCAATCTCCCGTTCGCCTTGTTCTTTTTCCAGATTTGTGTGTCCCCCGCTGAATCTCTACCGATTCACCTCGCTGTTTTTGCAGGAGAGAGATCCGGTCGTGTGTAGCCGACTGAGATCTACATCTCTTTCTCTGGAGGTAGGGAACCAGGAGGCTGCCTTAACTCCGCCATTTTTCTCCCCCCCAGAATTTTTTTTTTTTTTTGAGACAGAGCCTTGCTCTGTTGCCCTGGCTAGAGTGACTTCCGTGGCGTTAGCCTAGCTCACAGCAACCTCAAATTCCTGGGCTCAAGCGATCCTCCTGCCTCAGCCTCCTGAGTAGCTGGGACTACAGGCATGCGCCACCATGCCCGGCTAATTTTTTTTTTTCTATATATTTTTAGTTGTCCAGCTAATTTCTTTCTATTTTTTTTAGTAGAGATGGGGTCTCGCTCTTGCTCAGGCTGGTCTCAAACTCCTGAGCTGAAACAATCCGCCGCCTTAGCCTCCCAGAGTGCTAGGATTACAGGCGTGAGCCACTGCGCCCGGCCCAGTTTCAGAATTTTTAAATAGCAATGTGGCCCAGGAAACCACAAATGTCACATCCATATTCTTGTAAATTTTAATCTGGTCCACTGACAAGCTTTAGAAAGTATTAAACGAAGTGCAATGGCACTAATAATGACACACTGAAGCATTAAAACTGGGTTTACTGCATGATGGGGGATGGCTGGACTGTAAAGGTATTGTATGGAGTTGATTTATGTTCATCAAAGAGAGAGCAGTGCATCGTTTAAAATGATTTGAAATACACACACACACACACACACACAAACACATGCATTTTTAAAGGATTAAAACTGTAACCACTGGGAAATCAGAGCATAGAAATAAAAATTATAAGCTTCAAACTTTGGGTCAGCATTGGTTAAAATTAAAAGAAACCGTAGGACACAAAGAATTGATAACAAGCAGTCAGAGAAAAGAATCTTGTTGACATAGGACTTTGCAACTAGTACTTCCCATAAACTGTGCAGAGCATTCCTAATTTCAGTAACAGAAGGAAGAGTACAAAGAGCAGGGCTGTTAGGAGAATTTGGAGTGAGGCGTGTGTTGGTAAAGGACTTAGTTAAAGATTCTTTTCTCTTACATGCGCTCTGTTTCTTATTATCTTGGATGATACGTCCTCTGTTTAATGTTGACTGAGAAGGGGCAAGAGGCTCTCAGAGTTATTCACCTGAAACTACAAAACTTGTTTAATCTATCAGGAATGAAACTTTTCACCAAAGGCTCAGGGATCCAGACATCACAAAGCTGATTAAACAGGCTCGCTATGGGGAATTTTGGTCACCTAGGAGCTGAGCCAGCTTAGTTAATATTAACCCATCACTCTAGGAATAATCTCACCAGCCTATATGCTCTCGAATAACCTGTATCTATTATTAGTGTGTTGCCAAGAAGTCCCCAGATAATCATAATTCAAGATAGATGTGCTATTAAAAATTACAAAATGTCACTTAATTCAAATTAAAAACACGAATTAAATACATAATGTGTAAGGCACCACACTAAACTCTGTGGTAGAAATGAAAATAAATATAAAACATCTACTTTCAAATAAATTATGATGCAGATAAAGCAATAATTCATGTGTATCAATTATTGTCAGCAAGACAAAATCCTAAATTAATATTGCCAAGTTCAAACTGCACCAATTCGAAAACAAGAATGCTTAAAAACCTTTCATTCATTATGTACCTTAGCACTATTCTAAGGTAGATACCATTATTATTACAGATTAGAAATCAGAGATTTAGAGAGGGAAGACGTGTAAGAAAGGTCATTTTTCCAGGAAGCAGAGTGCAGGGACAGGGGTGGTAGCTGGTTAGAGAATGTAACAACCTGACCTCCTGGAAGTATTAGAAGGTTGAAACACTGAGGAGGAAGACCGGATTCCAGTCTCAAGGAACCTTGTTAGGTCAGTGAGCTGAATTTGAAGAGCACAAGAGCAAAAGAACAGTCCAGTTTAACTGGAACGTACATGGTGAGTAGAGTGCGATCAAGTCTGCAAAGGCAAAGAAAGGTCAGATCATTGGAGGATTTGAAGACACAAACTACTCAGTAGCCTCTACATTTATGTCTCCGCCCCTTCTTCTCATTTCCCATGTTCTTCTGCTCAAATTAATTTACCAAACAACTTCCAGAACAATATTTTACAAGTCAAGCCCAATGACAGAATCCTGATAAAAAATACAAGGAGTTCCCTACAAAGTACAGACATCTCGGAAGACTGGGCCCTTGAAATTATGGCTTCGACCCTTCAGAAACCCAAGCTGCAGGGCCCGCTTCCTCGCCGTTCTGAATAAACCACAGACGTCACTCTGGTGACTTTATTCGGAATGAATCTTTGTTCTGGAATCCCTTCCACATTTAAAGGCCCATTCCAAACGTCCTCTCTCTGTCATGGACTTTCCCCTTTCCCTTGAGCACAGGGTCAAATGCAGTCAACAATAGCTGGGAACGTTCTTCAATTTCAGCAAACAGTGGATATGAGTGATCTTCTCAGATTTTCATTTTAATTTGGCATATACACACAATGCATGGTGCTGCCGGAATTTCAGAGGTTTTTCTTAAAATGAAAAAGTAATAAAAAAAGAAAATTTACCACATATTTCTTTCAAAATTACTAAATAGTACCCATGACATACATTGATTCCATCATAACCTGGAATAATTGTTACCTCTTTGGTGCAGCGAATGAATATATGCGAAAAAAATATCTTTCCTAACAAGTCAGAAATTTACCTAGATATTATAATAAAAAACAGTAACAACTAGGAGAGGAAAGCATCTTTTTACTAAGAATGACAAAACATTCACTCATAAAGGTGGACTTTTAATTTCTCTGATGGATCCCAACACATATCCTCAAACTCAATCAGTATCGGGTCTATGTGGAGGCCAGTAACCTCCTCCTTGCCAAAGTTCATCACTGTGGGCTCAAAGGTGCTCAGGTAAACCTGACTTGTGCCTCCTACGCCTACGGTATCTGCCAAAGCCCTCTGCAGGAATCCCTGCTGCTCTCATGTGTATCGTGACATGGGGACTAAGGTCATTCCGTGATATTCCATCACATTACAGGAAGCAGTTTGGGTTCCTCAATGGAGCAGAAATTCCTCTGTAAATACCTCAAACATATTTTACTGGGATTGCCCAACGCTTTCTTTTGACATTAAGAGAACACTACTCTGGGCCAGGCACTAGCATAGATGAAACAGAGGGAGGAGGATTATAAACGATTACACACCTTTGCAACTGAGAAAATTCAGGTCGTGATAACTGCTCTGCAACAAAAGTAAAAGAAGCTAACGTTAGAGAGTGACTAAGGACAGTTGCATTAAATAGGGTGGGAAGGGGGTTTCTTTGAGGGAGTAGCTTTTGAACTGACACCTGACTGATGACATACAGCCAGTCAAGTGAGGATATAGGAGAAAGTCATTCAAGCAGAAGGAATGGTAGAAATAAGGTCCCTGAGCTGGTAACTACATAGGTCTGTCCATGAGCATAAAGACAGTGAGTCTGGAGCAGCATGAACGAGGGACGATGGCAGGAACAAGTCCAGGGAGGTAGACAGGGGCCAGAATGTGCTGTGCCCCGCAGGCCGTGCCATGCAATTTGGATCTTATTCCAATTGAAATGGCAAAGCCATCGGAAAGTTTTAAGCAGGGGAGGGATACAATCTAATTGTATTCAAAACCTCTCTGGCTGACTTGTGGAGAATGGAATTTTGATGGCAAAGAGAAAACAATATGAATGCTGCCGCAATAGTCCAGGCAAGTGAAATTTGTGGCTTGGACTGTGGCTTGGAACCAGGAGACTCTGAGAAGTGATAATTACATAGATCTGACAGGGGTAGACAAGGGGTGTGGGTGTGTGTGTGTGTGTGTGTGTGTGTGCGCGCGCGTGCGCGCGCATCTGTATGGGTCTGTCTTGGGATGGGGAAGGTGGATAAACAAGAGCCAGGATGACTCACAGGATTTGGGTTTAAGCAACTTGGCTGACAATGGGGGGAAAAAAAGGAAATGACTAGCTCTGTCTTACAAGTTGGAGACTGCTACATCAATTTTCATAGTGCCCCATCAGGTAGGCAGGCATGTAAGGTTTCCTTAAGAAAAATGATCTCATAATTGTAGAGTCATTTAGCCACCAAAAAGTATCCATTAACTAAAAGAAAATTAGTTAAAACTAACATGTCCAATAAAATTATATGCTGTATCAGGGAAATACTGTCTAAAACCTGGAAATGAGCAAAAGAGATTATTGACTGTCTTTTCAGGGGAATGCTAGGAGGTGGAGTGTTTTAGTGGATCCCTGGTGGGCATCAGCTCTATAGGACTGTGAGTCTTATGATCGACTAGGCTATTTTACAGCTCAGTAGGGGAAAAGTCAAGTGGTAGAAAATTGAGAGTAATACCAGTGATTTTTGGCCATAGCAATGGAAATGAATTTTGTTCAGTAGAGGTACAACTGACTTCTGCCCCATAGAAAAGACAACTTCAAACATTATATTTTACAGTCTAAGAATATTAATGTTTTGTACTTATTAACGAATTCATTTCAACATTCCTGATTACATATATATGTTTCTTCAAATTCTCCTTTGAATTGGTATTGGCATCTTCATTGTTCTCTTAATGATTTTAGTAAAATCTTTGACATGTGTTTATTCTATATTTGAATAAGAGTAATATTTTTAGCTTTTGAAATTACATGTTAAGGAAAGTAAAAATAGTGCATTAAAAATCAAGGGACATATTGGAAGTCAATATAGAAACGCACGTCTCTTTGTTGGTGTCTCTTAAAATGCTCACTTACGACAACGACATAAGAGAGGACAGATATAAGTGAATTTTTAATAGTTATGATCATAATTGACCATTAGGGTTAAGGATTATGTCATTGTGATTGAATATATGGGGAATTGATCCTAAGACACTCGTAGGGGAATTTTTTTGGGGGGGGGGGGCGCTCATTCTTTCCAAAGAGTCATCATAAACGACTATGAGAGAACCAGCCTCACTGCTATCATAAATCCCATTGCTACGTTTACATATTAAAATCCTTAATGCGGTTTACCTTTATGTATCTGATATTCATGTAAATAGATACAAAAACCATTGTTTAGTAGTACCCTGTATACGTGCAATTTGTCTGTCCTTTGATTTGTTCTTACTCTCTTCCTGATGAAAAGAAAAATAATTCTCCCAAGTAATTGCCACACAGCTTCTTTTCTGCTTTGAACCAACAATCTTGGGTGTTGACAGGATCCTTCAGGGCTTAGAAATGCTAGTCTGTTCACATTTGCAGGCAGAGAGATCTAGGGAAGAAGTTTCTCATGAAATACTTTCCTTCTACTCTTTAAATTTTTTCCTCCTAACATCGCTTTTTTCCCTTGGTATGCAAATGATTTGCTTTGAGGTTATGGGGATCATTGACTTTAAAATAAAGGAGCTGTCAGTCACTTCTAACTACATTCTCCTGGTTGGGTTAAAAAAGTGAAAAGAAAGCTGGAGTTTCTTCCTTTACCCTCTTCTAGTTGTCTTTTTCTGAACTTTATTACCTGTCTCATTTAGGTTTTCCTGAACTGTCAACAACAGAGACTGTGCTTGCCCTCCAAAATTAAAATGAAAATAAATCCTAAATGTAACCACCATCTTTTAACAACTAGCAAGTCGCTATGCATAAATACTGCAACGCAGGCACATACAGAATTTTCATGAGAAGATTCTTTCGCATATCATGTAGCATTTTAGGAGCATAAAACATTGTACCTAAAAGAAAAGAATGTTAAGATATTAAAGATAATTTAATAGTGTCATCTTTTAAGGTGGACCAGCATCCCAAATTTTGTATATTGTCTCCACTGAAAATTTCAGAGCAAAAAAAGAAATCAAGAAAGGTGGGTTTATACATACACAGTACACATACACATACGTCGGTAAATATGATTTATATATTTGATATGCCAAACTCTCCAAGTTCTATTTTAATTTACATAAATTACATTTCTCCTTGACCTCAATAATAGCAATAATAATGCATCCATAATATTTTGCATAAATCATATAATTTATTTTCGCACAGTTATGGTAGTTGAGCTCACTAGGCATTCCATGGGAAAACAAATGCAATATTAAAATTATTTTGGTTATTTGAATTAAAGCTGTTTTGTTTTCCTGTACAGCGGTTTCTAGTTTCTTATTTTCTCTTCTTAAATTTATTTACCTTTTTGTTTATGAAAATGTTAAGGATATTGCAATAATAGTTCATAGTTATAATTTAAAAGGTAATATATTTAAGCCTTCATAGAGATAAGACATTAGCAAAATGGAGTGGTACCCAATATTTGATGATTCACTAAAAATAACTTATGAATATTCTCATCAATTCCATGAACGAGGTGAAAACATTAGATTTTAATTTTTGTCAATAAGATATTTTGTACAATACGGACATATATTCAAATATTCCAAATTGTGATATTTCAGTACTCCAATAGGGATTTAAAATTGAAAAACAGATTTTTTTCTTTATTTGGTAGAAAATAAACTGCCTGAACAATTAAATTAAAAACGTATATGGACTGTATTTTACAAATTACTTAATAAATTATACCTTTTCTTTTTGTTTATTTAGCTTGAGAAATTTTATACTTTCTTTTGTCACTGTAAAACATATTATTAAATTTATCTGGATACAGAGTATTTCTTTATTTATAACATTTTAAAACTAAGCCTTTAATTTTCTATCTAATCAAAATGTATTAATTTATATAGTATTTTATTATATATTACGAAGTAGTAGGCTTATGAGTTATTTATGGCTTCAACCCACTATCTTTTTTATTTGAGCCTGAATAGGGAATTATTTTTTGAAATTTACATTCTATCATAACTATAGATCAGTAAACCCAAGTGGTTTACTGGTATCACCAGAAATTTGAACTAGAAAAGACTTTAAAATTATTATTCTTTTCTTCAGAAACTTGCTTAGAGTCAACGAAGATTTGAGCATTCCCTGGAACCCTGAGGCTATATTAATGTCATATTTTATAATATCTACGCAGTTTTATTTATTTTAAAACCAAACCACTTATACCTTTTTAATGCCTTAATAAATGCTGTATTCTAGAATTTTTTTCCAGACATATTGTTAATGTTATGCTTATAGCCTTGAATTACTTATTTGTTGTGCTTCACTGATTTTATCTATGTGTATATGTCTAGGTGACCAAATTCCAAAGCACATATTGGAAAACCTAATAATTACATTACTGCAGGAGCTCAAAGAAAATAGTGCAGCACTGTGCCAGGGAGGAGCTGGCTGTAGCCATCCCACACCCTCTTAGGCCTTTTAAATGGATTTGTCTTTGTTCTTAGAATTTTCTGTATCTCTTCACTGCAATAGATGCTCAAAGAGTTTCTTAAGTCCACCTTTACACAATGGGCTACGTCTTCTCTAGCACTATTTTCTGGCTAGAATTGAATATATGGTGAATATCAGAGGCCATCTCTTTCCTTTATGGGTGATTTTCATTAAAGGAGGGAAAAAACAGGCTGATGGACATGACTGGAAGGTGGCCTACATGGGAACCTGCCATTCCTGAAGGTGGTTCAAGATCCGCACACACAGAACTAAGAATAATTTTTGATGGTCTTTTGTCCACAGGTATGTACTGAGGATTCCCTTAATGGCCAACTTAAAAACAGACAGAAATGGTGTCGGTAGCTCCATGCCAGTCCCTGTGTGAAGGGCTTTACCTTACCCCCTCTTCTTATTTGTCCTCATAATCACCCCGTGGCATAGATATATTAGCGTCATTTTAAACATGAAGAGACAAAGGCATAAAGAGATGAACTGGTGATCTCATCACCGTCAACACACTTTTGAAATCTGTACTCCACTCCAAAAGTGTTTTATTAGATCCATATGCCTCCCAGCAACCCTGCGAAGTAGAAGATCATTGCTATGGCTTGCAGCCTTTTCCTCACTTGATTTGAAAAGAAGATCTTTGGGGGGCAAAAAACAGCTGTGGGGGGTTTTTCTTTCCTCTAGTGTTTCCCTGCTTTTAACCTGGAAATGGAGGCAGTCACTGCAGATGCCAAGGCTCTCGGGGTCCACAGAAATGCATGCTACACAGATGCAAACTGGACGGCTTCTCAGGAAGTAACATGAAGTTCTAATAAAATGGACCGAAAAGTGATTACACAGGACTAATAATATTGGGCTGTCTGAAAGGAGAAACCTGCTTCTGAAAGAACAGCTTCTCCAGTTCCCTCCCTTTGAAGTGATTTCAGCTGTCCAGAACTGCCCTGAAGGAAATCCGTCAAAGAAAGGAGATTCCTATTCCACCCCTCCCTGTTCCTTTTCTACTCCCCAATACCTGCCTCCACCCCCACCCTCATCATGGCCCCAGGGCAGCTGGTGAAGGGAAAAGCTCGGACTGGCCGGGCAGATGGAGGAAGCAGCAGGCGAGCCCTGGAACTGGCAGTGGGTTTGGTTTGGTGATAAGGAAACTGCTTAAGAGAAACAGGAAGAGACACTGAATCATGTTGGATATTTTCCCTGAGATACATTATCCAACAGCTGTGAGATAAATCTTGAAAGAAAGAGAGAAAAAGGAAAGGAGGGAAAATGACGGGGTGGCGGGGAGGGAAGGGAGAGAGAGGAAAGGAGAGGGATGGAGACATTGATTTTGTTTCAAAAGGCCTGTAAATTCTGGAGGCATCTAATTCTATTTTGTTCTGTAATATGAATATCAAAATATTGCACATCAGCTCCTTAGCCACGTTAAAGTAACTGTGTTCTCTGTTTTTATAGCTCCTGATTATCAAGTCTTGCACATTAAGAGGCTTTTGCTTTCTTGATTATACCATAAGGAGGCACAGAAATGGGAATTATTTTCTCTGGTGTCTGTTCTGAGACAGCATCCTATTCTTAAATAAATTTGCATACAGTTGAAGCACTGGTATACTGGGGTGGCCATATCCTGTAATTCTGTTTATGGCACCAAAGAGTGCCAACTTTGTATAAGACTAAGAAATGGGAGGAGGGATTGGGAATAAAATAAAATAAATAAAGGGGTTTTTTGTCTTTTTTTTTTTTATGTTTGAAGAAAGAAATGTAAAAGAGGGAAAGGAACCAGAATCATAAAAGTTAAAGATTTACGAGAAAAGCATTAAAAACTCAGAACAGTAAAGCTATAAAGAGCCATACTTGTTACTTAGTCCTACAGCTGTCCAAGAGTGCTTCCCATGGGGGGAAGTTCAATGGCTCATCAGACAGCTCATTGTATGTCTGAAGAGTTTACCAACAGAAGTTTCTTATTTTATTTGGATTAATCCAGGCTCTACTTGTCTGGAATCTTAATAAATGTAGAATGTCTTCTACGTTACAGTTCTTCCAATATGTGAGGACAGTGACCATGTTTCTGAGCTGTCTCTGTTGTTTCAGCCAGCCCTTGTCCTCTGTGGTTGCCAGATCTCCTGTTTGGCAAGCACTTCAGTTTGTCAATGTCCCTCTTACAACCTGGCACTTTGACTTGAACATAATACTCCTGAAGTGGTCTGAACAGTGCAAAGTTCAATGGGACTATTATCTTCCTTGATCTGAAGTTGACACTTTATTAGGAGCCACATTAGCTTATTTGGCAGAACATCACACGGCTGGCACACGGTGAGCTCACAGGCAGCTAAAACCCCATGTTACTTTTTTCTCATATAAACTGTTCTTGAGCCAGGTGTCTTCTTGTATCTTGCAGAAGAGAAATTTATTTTGTGAATCTACATAGAGAATTTTCCATTTCTTGATGTTTTCTCTCATTCTTCTCGCCATTTAAAGATCTAGAAAATACTTGATTTTTTGTCATTCAATATGTTAGCTATTCCTCCCCTGCTAATTTTGGTAAATGTGTGTCTTCATCTGAATCATGTGTTAAAGAGTTTGAGGGAACAGAACTAACTCAGAACAAAGCCTTATAAATTGTTACTGAACACCTGCCCTCAGGTTAACTTTATTACTTAATTCACTTTGAATGGCACATTTCACTGTTTACTTACCATTCAGTCTATTTTTTTTTTAATTATAAGGATTGTCTTTTCTATAAGCCTGTTGAAACTGAGGTATAGTATATGTATAACTTCCCCTGATGTCAGCATGCTGGAAATTAACTTTTTTTTTTTTTTTTTAGAGATGGGGTCATGCTATGTTGCCCAGGCTGAACTTCAGTGGCTATTCATGGGCGAGATCATTGCACAATATAGTATTGAACTCCTGGGCTCAAGCAATCCTCTGACCTCAGCCTCCTGAGGAGCTGGAACAACAGGAGCATGCCACTGCACCTGGCTTCTAGAAGAAATTTAAATGATAATTTGGGGCATGATTTCATCTCAAAGAATCTAAGGCCACCTCTAATGATAAGCAATTACTTCGGTAACATAATAAAATTCAATTGTCTAATCAAGCAGAATTTTTTTAATCAGGGCACCATAATCAATCTATTAATTAGTCTTATTTCTAAAATCCAGACTTCTCTTTTTGACATTGAGATACTACACATCTTAAGTATTCTGATATCCTTGTCTTTCATGAAGCTTCAATGATTGCTTTTACATATTTTCACACACATACTCATGTTTAAAATATGGCATGAAATTTAATCCACTCTGGATTCTTCTCAATTCAGCTGTTTTTACAATCTGTTAGGACAGGTAACCAACTGCTTCCATACAAGGATAAATCCCTGGGTGAAGCAGTGTTGAAATCAGTCACTAGAGGGCAATAGAGGGATAAAAAATAGGGACAGGACTAGTGACCCCGGGTTAGAAGGACTGAGAGAACTATAGGGTTGGAGAAGGCCAGTCCTCTGTAGGAGAGGCAAATCTCTTAGGTTTACCCGGTTACAGGTGAGATGCTGTTCACATAAGAACTGAGACAGAACTGGGACACAATCAAGACAGATCAACCAGTCAGCACTCAGCTGGATGACACAGCAAATGATAGACGTTTTTAGAAAGTGTGATATCAACACCAGAAAATAGCCTGGACACCAGGAGTCTTGGTGTCATGGTTGAAATCTGTATTCAAAGCCAAGATCTAAATATTAATAGATTCAGCAACAATAGCTACAATTTATTGAGTGTCTACTACATGTCTAGCAATGAACCAACAATATTTCCCATTCTTTGAACAACCTTTGGAAAGTAATATCTCATTTCACAAAGAGGAAACTGGAAAACAGCGTTTAAGAAATTTAAGTGGCAGAAAGATCTTGGCATAGGTCAGCGGGCTGCAAAACATGTACTCTCTTTGCTAGAAGTCTGTATAGTACTGTATCCCGATTTGGTAATTAGAACCCTGGGGAGAGAGCATGGTAAAACCTTGTGGCAGATGGCTCCAAGGACCTGGCATTCCCCCTTAGAATTTGTGGAGAGTGGACACGTCTCACTTATCTTGGACTTCCATTTGCTACCAATCGTATTTCATCAGTCCTTCACAGACTGAAGTTCATCCTGCTTTTTAAGGATGACGCAAACAAAATACATCCTGTTAATACATTCTATTTTCTTCAAAGGCTTGAGGCAAATGTAAACTTTTTAATAAGTTCTATGTTTATAATATAAAGTTAGTGTAATAAAAATGCTCAGTAACAATTTGAATTTCAAATAGGGCCTGCACCCTTTGGCCCAAACATGGGCCACAAAAAATGTGGCACCAGATCCATCCAGGGAAAATGCATAGTGAATAATTAAGGGAGAAAATGTTTAAAGGGGTAAAAAGATTTTACATTTTAGTGTCTTTAAAACCAATATTAGGTGGATAGGTAAATAAATTTAGGGTAAAATGATCAGTGGCAGCACAATAAAAGGATTTTAAAAGTGCTGAAGCTTAAATAACTTAATGGAAGTGACAAGAAAGTGCTCTGGAAAAAAAGATTCAAAGGCAGCATAAGCAATGATAAAGTCACTGATGTCAAAGATGCATGACATATGCTGGAATAAAATTGTTTCAAGAAATCTGAGATTCAAAAATTGCAATATTTCTAAATGCATTCTAGGACAAGTTATAGGACTATATAACGAGCATCGTTCTTTATAGTTTCACTGCTCTGGGTTTCTGATGCCTTTCTCGGCAAACAAATAATTAAAATAATATATTACCACCAAAATCTATTTTAGGTTTTCTGAAGAGACTTCTTGTGGTTTCCTACACCACTGACATCTCGTAAGGTATCTGAACGTATCCGTTACGTGTCTGAGTGTATGGGAGCCTCTTTACAACAATCTCCCTTCTCTTTGCCTTTCTTCTTCCCAGCGTACAGAAATAAAGATTCCTTGAACTAATACAAGTTCTTTCCTGAAAATAAATAATGTTTGCAGCAGCTTTCTCTGGTCCAAAAACATGTAATTGTCAAAGAATACAAAATTTTTTAAAAATTCAGGTTTATGGATTATAGACCCATAATTATTATTTAAGTTTTCATCTTTCATGAGGGTATTTTAAATACTTTTTAAAAAATAAATGAAATGTTTGTTTCAAATTCTGCCTCCCACAAAATACCTAGGAATCTCTGTTTCAAAAACTTAAATTTCTTCCTTTATTTCTTTTAAGGTTAAACATAGAAATGTATTTTAAAAGTTTACATCTATCTCCCTTAACTCTCACCACATAAATTGCCCCAACGATAAAGATTTCTACAGTTATTTCAGGCAGTTTTTGATGTACAAATATTAGCAATGGGTGGGAATTCATCGTATAGCAGCAAGGCAGATGAACCTAGCTCACACTGAGCAGTAATACATTAACATCCCACTTGCTGAAAACAGAGCGATGCCTTTTGCAAGTTGGGTTGTTTCTAAAATGTTCCTGGACATTCAACATCTTACCCCAAGGGGCCAGATGTCTGCAACCTCTTAGAGATGATTTTTTTAAATTTATTCTAACACAATAATGTCTTTCTCTTTGATGTTCTCTGTGCACTCATCTGTCTCAGGTTATTTTGGTGCCCTTTCCTCCCATAAACAGAACTATGTTCTTTTTTTCTCTCTCTGTTTCTTGACTATTTTCTTGAGCATTTGTGAGCATACGGCATCTGTTTCCAAGCCTATGCCAGATGGATGAAAATAATTATTGGAGAAATATGAGCGAAGAAGATCAAGGTAGTTTTAACATATGCAGGAGATAATGGAAGTGAAGAGCAAAAACTGAAAAACAGCCACTCGTTGTCAGGAATAGACTAAAGCCACTTCTCAAGAGTGTCGCCAGATACAATGGCAAGCGTAAATCTAATCTGAGAAAATCCTCGAGCAGTTACTGCAGATATCCTTACCTTCTCCTCACTCCAGATTCTAAGTAGTACCTATTAAAATAAATAGGAAAACTGGTTTTTATTTGGCTATTAACCCAATTAACCAATGTCTTTTAGGTCTAAATCTACAAGGACTCGTGGTAATCTAAATTACTACATAATCAAATAGGAAATTCAGAAAAAAAAAAAAATTCAACAGAAATACCCAGAAGCCCAGGTTCTGTGCCTTCCAGCACTGGCTGTGCCATGGTTTTTATTATAAAAGAAACTACCAGAATGCAGTTGGCCTGGTATTTTCAAGCACCAAATTCATATGGGTAGAACTCAGTAAGTACCATGCAAATAATAATGACTAACATCTGTAGAGTGCTTGCCGGTCTGCACGTCGCTTTGTTTAACCTTCATAACTGTTATAATCCTCATTTATAGCTCAGGAAATGGAGGCTTAGGGAGGTAAAGTGATCTAATTAAGATCCCCTAACAAAAAAAAAATGTTTTAAATCATAACTTTCAACTCCAAAACGAGGTTTTCTGATTCTAAATCAAGTGTTATTTCTTCTACATCATGCTGCTCTTTCAAAAATGAATTTAACAAAGTCTACATTGTGGGAATAATAATGTTGCGATTATACCTTTTAATGTAATTTTTGGAAAATGTTGCCCTTTAGAATATTCCAGCAATAGGAGCTACGGTCTAATATTTTATGGAGGTAATATTTCTGAGTTATTTGTAGTACGGAAACTGAACCTTTGAAAACGTTTTTGAAATCTACTTAAACACAGTTATTTGGTTCTACTTGTGATCAAAAATATTTTTTCCACATACTGAAGCTTGCAGTGCTCTGTTACGCAGTGGGCTAACTAGTCACAAAGGATGTAACGGCTCAGAACAAAGAGCCCTGATTTAAAATGAAATGCGTTAAGAAAATAAAGTTTCAAAGGACACACATTTTGATCACCATTGCTGTCCCAATGGTCTGTGTTTTTGAACTCAAGATAAAGGATAGATATTCATTTAGATGAGGAAAAAATAGATAACCTTGTCTTTAATCAGACAATGCAATCCTTAAGATGGTTAACATGTTCTCATGTTAAGCTTGCCTGAGCTCATGTATTCTTTTTAAAGAAGCCTGAAGTCCTTCTGTACTAGAAATAGTCAAGAAACGTTGAAGACAATTCTCAAGTTTTAAAGAAAGTAGGTTCCCTTTTGCTTGAGGCAAAACATGAAAATATTTAGTTGAAATAGGAAGAGTTTATAAAGTTCTGAGTATCTAAAATAAGAAAATCATTTTTTAAACATTGCAAAATAACAATTTTGGAATTTTAATGGAAACAAAGAATACGATTTGGCGAGTCTATTTTTTTTGATAGATTTTGATCTTGTCCCACCACCAAAATAAAGTACCTCATCAAACCTCCGATGGCAGCGTGCAAGTGTCTCAGTGAAGGACCAGCAGGCTGTCTATTTCTGCTGCTGCTCTCCCTCCACCAAACTGTCCCACTGCGGGGCTGGGAGCAGCGACGAAGCCTTACAGTGGTCTAGCTGTCCAGCGCTGGACAAATAAACGACAGAGGCTCCAAAGAGCCTGCAGTGAGGTGAGGTGTGGGATGTTCCCTGCATCTCAAAGCTTGGGTTGGACCTGGGGCAGAAGCAAGAGCCCGGAGTTGGAAGCATGGGGAGTCGGATCGTGCATTCGTGCAGGTTCACGAGACCACATATGCCGACAGAGGATTGTTTGGGGGCCACCTTTTGATTATGTCACACCTGTGCTGAAAACCTGCCAGGTGTGTCCCATGACATGTGGGGTAAGTTTCAAAGTCCTTACTGTGGGCTGCAAGACTATGGCCTGGCCGCTGGCTCTGTTCTCATTTCCTGCGCACCCTGCTCGTTCACTCCACACCGGCCCACGGGCCCTTCCCAAACATGCCACAGCCGGCTCCAGGCCCGGGTCTTTGCTACTGTGGCTCCCTCAGCCTGGACAGTTCCGGCCCAGCTTGTTCTTCATTTCATTCAGCTTCCCCGCGTGCCACAGAGAGAATCGCGCTTCCTCGCACTCTCCTTTGCCTTAATTTGCTTTATTTTTTCTTCTACCTCTTGACATTATATTTTTATTAATATACATATTAAGTACAAAAGTTTCATTTTTATAGGTTATGAAAGCCCAAATATCAGGAATTTCAGTGAAACGACCTAAGATTTACATGCAACCTATTTGTCTTCATGGATGTACACTTTCTTTAGGTGAAAAAATTTCAAGTAAATCCATTTCTATCAGGAAGAATGCAATAGTGGTTGAATTATTCTATTCTAGTCTATCTAGTCTACTCTACCCTGTTTATTTACAAGTCAGGTTATTAGCTGTTGTTACGAAATCTTCTTTTTGTGTCACAAAATGTATTTGTTAAGTATAAGCTATAGTATAACTTTACAAAACTATTATATAGTTTATGAAAACTACAGTGTTTCACTAATAGTTATTTCATATTGAGCTCTCATTACAAGGGTCATCTCATCATGATAAAACACAAAAACACTTCACAAAGACAAGCTCATGAAAAAAATGCTGAGGAATGAATTAAGGTATTAGTAAGGCATGAAAACAATAGTTTATGGTATGTGGGTATGTGTACGAATCACCCTGAGTACACACAAGAAGCCTAACTGGAATTTAAACCTAGTTGTGAAGGGGAACTTCCCTGATTGTGTGGGTGAAAATAATTGTGACTGTTTTTACAGCAGAGGGGGCTTTGGAATATTCTACTCTACCTTGTTTTGTTTTTTTTTTAAATGAAAATTATGTTTTGGGGATTGTTTACCTATCATGTAATTCCAACAAATGGACCCTGTCCAAAGCTGCTACAGAAGGAAGATGCATTCCCTAATTGTTCTAAAATAACACAGTGTATCATCTTACTTATGAGAAGACAAAGTAGATAATTCAACCTCTGCTTACTGTACCTTGATTTTAATCAGAATGCTAATATATTAATGTAATATGCCAAATATAAATTCTTTTCATTCATAGTAAGTAAAATTAATAGGTTTCATTAAGGACAAAATAATTTTATGACTTAAAAATACTTGATTTGAAATTTATGAAAAATAGAGATATAACTTTTTTCATAGCATGTATTAATTATCAAGCCCAAATGGATGTAAAATGTCTAGAAAATGTGCAGCATGTATTTATGTTTGCTGGCCAACTATCCTCAGTCGCCGTTTGGCTTACAGACTGATGATAATTCCTCTTCTCTTTCTCTACTTCTTATCTTTATATTTCTAACGGATTTGACTTAAGCTGTTCTCTAATTACCTGGAACAGGATAAAGTTTAAACTATAATCAAGTATTAAGGCCCATCTATTAATGAAGACTGAATGAGTAGTAGATTGGACAAGTTAAAAAATAGACATGTATTAAAATATAATAATTTTTCAAACCAACATTAGAGAAGTTGAACATCTATTGAGCTATATGCCCAAGCTGAAAAAAAATAAGCATCGTATTTAATTTCTTTGTCTAACAATATGGGAATAATATTGGGGAGAATAGAGTTTGTAGTGATTTTGAAAGCAAGTGAGGTAAAGCCTACTTTATGAAAAAATACGCTTAGAATAAAATAGATTAGGATCCAACTTAGTCATAATAATGAAGGACCCTCTCCTCTCTACAAGGTGTATTTAACATTTTCCTTTAGAACATAAAGAGTTAATTATTAATCATTTAACAGAGAGAAGATGATGATCTAAGACTTTAAAAGCAAAAACTTGAAGAAATATTATAAATATACTAGAAATCAGTGGGGCCATGCAGTCACTTAACAAATATTTACTAGCTGTTTACCATAAATTTAAATTTATAAGACAAGGCCTATGCTGTTAAGAGCCCAAAGTGCAATGGAGAATTTAGCAATGAGCGCTGCTAAGTGTAAATAAAATATATGATTTAAGGAGGAACTTGTCTTCGGGAATAAGCAAACGAAGTAAAATTCGATTTGAGTCCTTGGACTTCCATGCCAAGACAGACAAGGCTTTGTGACTCTGCGGCCTGCACGGTGCCAACAGCTTTTGGCTTTTCAGGCAGGCAGCGGAACCCTGGGATGTGCAATTTAGAGAGAAAATTCCAGTGGCCTAATGGGGGCAGGAAGAGACTGGCGGCAATGAACCATTTCACAGGCTGCTGCGATCGTGGCAGCAAGATGAACCTGTAGCATTATGTACATTGTCATAAATTAGAGGATGCATTTCACTTTATAATAACCAATGCCTTTAATAATGGGGGCAGTTCATAATATGAAATGTTTTCAGGCAAGGCTGGATTTGGGGAGCAAGGCCTTGGGGAGGATTCATCCCATAGTAAGTTAATGGCAATAAAGGCTTCAGTGTGATTTCTGACGCTTTGGGAGGTGACAATTCTTGTATATTTACCTCGCCAAAAGGTATTACCAACATCTTATTAATTATCTTCTTAATCATTAGGGATTTCTCCTTCTTTTAAAAAAGTTATTTTCAGAGACTTCTCCTAAAGAAAAAAAAAAACAATGCTAAATCCTTTATGACTGCAAAGGTAATAAACAATACATTTATTTATTGGAAAATAAAATGTAAAAATAAGTAGAATAACAATTTATTTGACAATGGCAATGAGTCTTTAAAGTTGTTCTTCTGCAACAAATGCAGTCTTTCATTCCATTGAGTAGGAAAATCTTAAATCAGTCTTCCCAGGATAGACCATTGAAAAACAAAACCCAACAAGCCCAAGCCCTCTCTCTACTGTTGCGCACAAACCCATGATCACAAATGCACTACATGTGCACTCACAGTTCCTGGCGACTGATTGGTTTGTATATTGAACACAGTGATTTGCTTCTTTTGTGCTTCTTAAAAAAAAAAAGGTAACGTTAACTTGCAAAAAAGACTCTAAAACTTAAAGGTGAGATAGAATTTCATCTACAAGGCTTAAAAACGTCTTTTAATTTTATGATGTAATGGCAATCTAAAAACTTTTATGAATAAATAACAAATGGGACAAGCACACAGACCTTCTGAGACATCCTTCCCAATAACATCTTCTATGTAACGGGACTCGGTGGTTACCATTCTATGTCCCATGCTAAGGTGATCAAGAAAAACAATTTCGTACTCAGTGGCATATACAAGTGCAGCAAATCTTTTTAAATTTGCATTTTGTTTTGGGAACCTTTTTAAAAGGAACTGCAAGCCAGCATATGGAAAGTTATAAACGTGGCCCAAGTCCGCCTGGAATCTAATTAGAGATGCCTTCCAGCTGTTGCCACTGCCTGGAGCCCCTGCTTCCTTTTCCTCTTTTTTTGCAAACAAACCATGGAAAAGCAAGCCGAACCCCAGTTCTCCTGATGCAACCCGAACTGAGTGAGGCAGTCTGGTAAAATAGGAGATGAGAAACCAGCCTCCTTACGAAGCGTTGCTGTACGTAAAGTGCATTACTAAAATGCCATCTAACAGAGGAGAAGGGTATAGAAACATGCAATCAGTGTTAAAAATTTATGTGTGTTACCAGCAGCACAAAAAGTGCAGTCAATCTTACAACTAAAGACAGAGGTGGTCTACTGTTTACTGATTTGTAGAAAAATTAAGAAATTCATTAATTATTTTCCCATTAGCACTATGTTCGCCAAACCTGACGCCTGTGATAATGAAAGGCAGTCATTAAACCCTTAGCTTTGGTAAAGATCAGGCCCCTACATCTTGGATTGGCTATTTTTCCCTCTATGGATATCAACCTGCATATTTTGTCTTCAGCTGTTACACACATACAGATGTTTATGTACGAAGCCTTAAGGCGTAGGGGATTTGGAGAAGTATGTGGCATTGATCTGGATCTTGGAGGCTAAATAAAATTTCAAATGGGCTAAGAGGGTGATTGTAGTACAAATTTACCTCTCCCATTTCTTTATTCTTTTACTTTCCTCTAATTCCCCGGCATTTTCGGCTCTGCCTTCAATCCTCCTCCATCCCGTGTCTGTCTTGAAAACACCCTCTCTTTGAACCTGTTCCTTTTTGAACTGCCACAATATTTCTCTCTTCCTCTGTCGCGAGGTTAAACCCCTCACACGGGTTACACCCACTTTTCCATTTCTACTCTGCCAGCCTCGTTAATAACCTCTCCAGAATCAAACCCACTTGTGTTTTGGGAGTGGGGGGGTAAAAATGATGTCTTTCCTCTTAAAATAGAAATTTGAAAGTGCTATAAAAATTTTAATAATAACTAGAACTGTCTGAAGAGAACATTTCTTTTCAGGCGAATGTTGTGAAATTCAGTCATCTGCCTCATGTTGCTGTAGACAGTTTTCTGAACATGAACCTCATAAGCCCATGGAACACCGTGGGGGGAAATCATTTGTGTTCACCCTCAGTCCAGTGTTCTTTCCCATTAACAGCTTTACCTCTAAATATGCATGACATTTCCTCCCAAAAATCTTCCGTTTAATGTTTCCAATGCTCAGACTGGTTCTGACTTAGTGAATTAATTCCCTAGTATTGAATCATCCCACCAAACATGAATCAGGGTAATAAAGCTCTTGGAGACACTTAGCTATTTGAACTTCAGGGACATATATAAACCTGTAAACAATTTCACAGTCTCAAGGGAGACAGAACTTTTACTTGTTGCGAGAGGCTGGGGTAAGAGAAACAGCACTTCGGTGTTTTCATGTCTCATCTTTTCCGAATTTACAATACTTATTAGGAGAACCTTGGTTCTATCATTTTTACTTACAGAGATTACAATGACCGTGTTTAGCATTTAAACAAAAATTTCACAGACAGTTGCTATGTTTCACTTTACGCATGATTTTTTAGACCATTTGGCAACTGCAATAAACATAAGATCAACTGTTTCAGCAGAATGTTTTTTATATGGTTGCATATTATCAAATGGTATTTGGTTTCTGAAAAATGGAATGAAAATATGGAGGCAAATGGTACCGTTTAAGGTCAGAATATTCACTGTCTTGCATTTTGGTTAATGTCTATTTTGGTTAATGTTACTACAGTCTACCAGCCATCCAAACAGAACTTTTTCTGAAAGTCTTCTATTAATAGTTTCTCCTCTCTTTATTTCAAGCCTATGTTCATTGGAGCATTAAGAATGTCCCTTCTATCACTGATTGCCTCTTGAATTATTATTCTTTTCCATTCTTACTGTATCATTATGATTTTTTTCCAGTTTCTTATTTCTCATTCAAACAGCTTCCTACTGATTTCCCTGTTGGAGAGTTAGAGAAATAATAATGAGACATTGATAGAATAATGAGACAATGATGAAATGATAAAAAAGGAGGCATTGATAATGAGTTGTAGTCGGTGTTTTATAAAATATACATTGATGGAGAACAAATTTTATGTTTAGTCTGTACCTGTTCTATAATATGCTTACCTACAACTTAGTTATGAAATAATAGCTTCCTAGTATTCTTTTCTCACTACTAGGCTGTTGAAATATTTGATGGCAAGAGAAAAACTTGAGAGTCTGATATTATCTGAAAAATCTTTACTTTACAGATATTGCTGTTTTATTGTTAGTTTCCATGTATCTCCATGTACCTTGGTTTGGATGTTAAAGTATTTCAAGCCACCTCCACTGTAGCACTATAATAACCGCACGATTATTACTGCTCTTCCTCCTCTTTAATAGCTATAATTCATTCTGGTATATGCATCAAAATGAAAGTCATATTGAGTCAAAAATGTAATCAAAGAATTTTCTTGTGAAAGATATGTTTAAGAGACGGGTAGCTTTTTGTTGCTGCTACTGAATCATTATTTTTACATTTTGTACCTCGATGTCCATATTTCTTGAAAATGATTGCATTATCAACACGTTACTTATTTATAGCAGGAAGTCAGTAACTCATTTCCTTGGAATGTTGGAAATTTTTCCCCAGAGTAGATTAAATGGGCCAGAGTATTTTCAAGACTGACCCAGGAGCCCTGCATATTGGGCAGAAGTGCCCTGAGCCTGCCTTAGAAGGAAGGGGTCGAGGCTGGAACCTATACCAGCAGCTCTATTCTCTTTTGTTTTATATACTGGCATTTTCCATTAAGGAGTTCATTAAAATGAAAAGTTCCACAATGAAAAAGAGTTTGTAAATCATAGAGGAAGTTTCAAGTCCAACAGGAAATAAACCAACGTACCCATGGCAGACAAACGTGGGAACTGGCCAGCTTCTCTAGGTGAAAAATGAGTAACGGGAGAAAGAGACTACAGTGTAACTTCTGCACAGACAGAAGGAACATGTGACACACAAACCCTGCCGCACCTGAGGCGTCCAACACTTGGGAAGTGAATGACACCTATTGACAAGACAACACGGCTTGCCTCAAGTTTCACACTGTAAGATTTAAAATAAAGAGACACAGAGGAGGATGTGACATTGAAAAGATTCCTTAGATTCAGTATTCTTTAAGAAATAAATAGTTGAATATTTTCTTTTGTAAGAGAATTTTTTGTAGTGCTTGTCCTTAAAAATCCAAGAAAGGGACTATTTAGGCTAACATGTTACGTCAGACAGAAGTTGGACTTTTGTTTATCTATCTATCTATCTATCTATCTATCTATTTGAGACAGGGTCTCGCTCCATTGCCCAGGATGGAGTGCAGTGGCATGATCACAGCTCACTGCAGCCTCGAGCTCCTGGGCTTGTGTGATCCTCCCACCCCAGTCTCCAAGTAGGTGAGATTATGGGTGTGTGCCACCATGCGTGGTTAATTTTTTTTACTTTTGTAGAGACAGGGCCTCACTATGTTGTCCAGGCTGGTCTTGAACTCCTGGCCTCAAGAGATCCTCCTGTTTTGGTCTCCCAAAGTGCTAGGATTACAGGCACGAGCCATCGTGCCCAGACAGACATTTTGATTTCAATACTATGTGTGGTAACTAAGGTGAATGCATTAAAACAAACATTCCTCTTAAAACTTTTCTCAGTGTCTGCAGAGCTGTTAATTCTTTGGCTCAGAAAACAACAGCAAAAGCCAGCAGTAATACAACTCACTCAGGTTGGTTCATAAATTTTTAGTGAGTGCTTTGCTTTTGGAGAACAAAGAGAAGACAGATCACCACTATGGAAAAATTTTTAAAAATGACCATTTTCTAAAAATAAAAGCAAATAATCTACTTTAGCCATTTAAAAAAGAAAAAACAAAATTGGTGCACCTCAAGTTTTAAAAAAATCTTGCTAGAAGTAAATCCTTTAAATTCATAATTCTAAAAATTCCAATCACCAACTACCACTCCGACTCTTTTGCCTTGACATTAATCCAAGAGAAACAAAGAAACATGCATGTGTGTGTCTCTCTTTGTGGGTGTGAACACTTGGTATTTAATACAATCAATAGTCTGGAGCAGTATTTTCGTTTTGATGGAAATAGAGAGGGATGCTGAGTTCATGCATTGGCTCTTCTTGTTAGTTTCCTTTTGTCACCAACCACCTGAGCAACTGGATGTTTTAGTAATGCGCAGGGTTTTTGCCTGTGAGCCTGGGGTGGGAAAGTGATGGAAAATGACAAATTTACCCAGTTAATGCCACTCTGGGACAGCCCTGCGGCCAGACATACGTCCTTGCACCCTCCCTCCGTGTTCACCTGTGCTGCTTTGTCTTTCTTTTGAAATATTAATAAGTACCTGAGCCAGAACACAAAGGCAGACCATGTCACCACACCTACCACGCTAAGTGAAAAAACTGTACCTATAACTGCAGTCTCTCAAACTGTCAGACCTAAGGGAGTCAGACAAAGAAGCAGAGGCTACCAACAAATAATAGGTAGGCTTTGAAGTGTGAAATGTGATTGCCAAAGAGATTCCTGTAACTTCTGATCAGTTGTAACTATGTGCTTCAGCAAGTACATTTTTTTTTTTGCTAATAGTTGAATGAATGACCTTGAAGTTGTCCTTGACTCCTTTTCTTCCCATCCCATTTGTAGCTCATCAAAAAATCTTGTCTGCTCTACCTGCAGAATATACTCAGAATCCTCCACTTCCCTTTGCCCTTCTCCGCACCCCGTTATCTCTCACGTAGGTCTTTCACAGATCTGCTGCTGCAAACCTGCACTCTATGATCTGCCCTCAACACAGCCACTAAAGCAATTCTGTTAAAACCTGAGTTAGAGCAGGTTATCCTTCTGCTCCAAGCCCTCCAGGGCTCCCATTTCACTCAGGTGAAAGTCAGTGTCCCTGTCTTGGGCTGCATCACACTACAGGATCTGACTCCTTTAACTTCTTTGAACCACTTCCTCTTACCCTCTCCTGCCCTCTCTCTAATCCAGCCTACCTGTGCTGGCCTCCTGGTGGTGCCTGAACACCCCAGGGGGGCTCCTATTACAGGGCTGTGCATTTATTCCTCTGTCTGGAGGAGCTACACACAAGGCTCCCCACCTCGCCTCCTTCCTCAGGGAGCCCTTCCTTGACGTCTGCAATATTGCCCTCTCTGTCCCTGCGACTCCCCGTCCCCTTTCCTACCTTCTGTTCCTTCACAGAGCAGCGTGTCACCCTCTAGCGTACTATATATCAACTATTTTACTTATTTGTGTCTCCTTGCACTAGAATATAAACACCATGAAAACAGGAATGTTTTTCTAGGTTTTGTCAACTGACGTTTCCCAGTACTTAGAATAGTAAATGGCAATGAGTAGGTGCTCAATATTGAATGAACGGATGAACAAATGATGAATGAATTTCAGGAAAATAAGAAAAAGACCAATGAAATCAAGGGTCATTACTGAATGAACCAGTAACTGGTAATGGAGTTTCACGAAGGCTTACGAATTAGTCAACGCATAGTTTTCTTCTCCCTTACAGAATTGCTAAGCTCTTCATCTCTCAATATAAGAAAGCATAATTTGATTAATAGTTTAAGTATTCTTAGACAATCTGAAAGGTAAATTAATATTGTCATTATTTACATATGACAGATATGAAAAACAAGGACTTACTCCAATTTCCCAAAATTGTATGGGAAAGTCAGTTTGAAAATGAGTTTCTGTTTTTTAGAATAACTGTCTTTTTAGCCTGCTGTTGCTTTACCTGAATAATGTATTTATTAATTTCCCCTCTAAAGATGAGCCATGCATCTATACCTAACCCATCCTGTCAACTGTCTGAGTAAGATAGTACAAAAATCATAGTGTTAGAGTCGGAATTCCACCTTTATAATTTGCATGGGACCTTGACCAAGAAGACCTTACTTCTATGAGCTTGACTTCTTCATATGTAAAATGTAAATAATAATAATTACTCCAGAGTTATGAGACTTAGAGAATATATGAAAGAAATATAGGTGTAGACACACACATATATATATCTTTAGAGAGAGACTGAAGAATGTAGATTAGAGAGTAATACATATAAAATGTATTCCTTAATTGCTAAACAAATGTTAATCTCTATTCCCTATATGCAATTAAATCCTTTAGCTAGAAAAATGTATGATTACTCTATTTGTACATAGAGTTACAAAGACAACCAAATTACGATCAAATTAAAAAACCGACTTCAAGTGTTTCAGTTTACATTTTCAAGTGTCTTAAAAAAATCTAAAGCAAATTAAGCTTTAATTTGATGAGTCTGAACCATTTGGTTCACATACATTCACCATGGTCTTACCCTGTGCAAGAACGTGGTATGTTTAAAGGATATAATACAGTCTTTAACCTCATTAACTTTCAACCTCAAAGATAATTTTTAAAAGTCTGATAAAACTATTTAAAAATTTTGAGGTTCTTCAGATCAAAATTATGGCACAATATTTTCATAAATTTCTCAGAAATTATAGATTTATTGAAGTCTTAATTACAGCTTAAAGTATTTACAGTAGAGATTAATTAATATTATAGTATAGGCATGCTATAAAAAATAGAGTATATGTTAGTTAATACAACATAGGTTAATAATTGAAATGGAGTCAGCAAATACAGATAACTCATGAATTTTTGCCATTTGGAGAGCAGAGAAATTCAGTCAAGCAAGTGGTTCGCCTTGCTTTGCTTTGGATTTAGATAGAAGGAATTGAAACTCATTTAGGTGATGATAGAAATGATTTAGTACAGACAGAAAAATAAATAATGAGGGAAGGAAAGTGTAAAATTGTAGAAATCAAGTCCTTGAGGAGGGAAAAAAGAGCTGGAGACGGCCTGAGTCTTCAACCGGTGCATGTACTTCAACGCCCACCGGAAGAAGGCAGGCTGTCAACGCTAGAGGGTTGGTGAGTTTGGCGTTGGCAATGAAAGGGTTAACTTACTACTGCTTCTGTAATTTCAATGGAATGTTGAGGTGAGGCAAGGAACTAATGAGAGGATATCAGCAGTCTGAGGAGATAAGAATTTGGAATGAGTAGTTCTGAAAAACGGGATACAAAGTAGGGGAAGGTAAACGACAGCTGGGCATTTCTGAGGGTCTGCTGTATTTAGATTTGTGGCCAGATGTTGAAGGTCCTCGCGTGGAATGCTTAAGGATCGGGCTTTAGCCTACAGGGGGTGGGGGCTTCTAAAAATTTGAGGCAGGAAAGTGGCATGATTTGGACTGTGTTGTAGGAATTTCACTCAAGTCCTATCGCGGGTGTGGATTCAGAGGCTGCAGACAGTATCATCATTTAGGAGGTTAGTGAAATAGTGGCCGTAGAACACATGAAGTCCCAGTCCCCACGAAGCCGACAGCAACGTATTCATTCAAAACGTCATACACCTACTGAGTGGTCGTCCCTGGCTGAGGTGGCATTCAAAGCTGAGTAAGACATATTAATGATATTCAATAAAATGTTTTTATATTATTGTTGCCTTTCCATTACCCTATTTTCAATTCTGCTCACTTAATGTTAAATTTTTGACGTAACTGTTTAAATATGCATCTGCTCTCACTGGCTCAGCAGGGTTCTGTCAGATTCTGCCAAGCATGACAACCAACAATTAAAACAATCTGCAGTACAGACTCTTAAAAATATATATCCCTAATCACCTTCCTGGACATCGCAGAACTAACAATATCATGTGGAAAATCTTGCTGGATAAAATATATTAAAACTAAAACATATGGGGTTTACTTTTAACTTTTTGTTTTGAATCTACAGACTGAAATCAGAAAAGGGATAGGATACTCACAGAAAACTTTTAAAAAGAACAAAAGCCAGTTCTTTCAAGGTTTGTATATGATTAATGATTACGGAGACATAGCTTTAAATTTAAAACAATTTTTGCTTAAAAATTATACAATACGTAAACGTTCTCAAAGTGTTTTCACATACGTTACCTTAATTGATCAGTGGAATAACTTTGGAGATTGGTAAGTAAATAATATCATTGCTTCTACTTTCACAATGTGAAAATAATGTGTCTCGGAAAGATTAAAAGACTAATTCAAGGTTACAGTCAGTAATTCATGGAATCAGCACTATAATTCAGATTTCCTCACTAGAAATTCTACGCTGTATCTGCTCTATCACATTGCTTGCCAGAGGGAAATAAATAATCGCTTATTCATCTATTCATTCATTCATTCTTCACACATTTATGCAGTGCCTGTTAGTAGAAAGCACTGGATTGGGTGCTGTGAGATTTATGAAGATTATAAATCAGAGTCTCGCTGCTCAGGGGATCGGCAAGGGAGGTAAGAGTTTCAGTAATGGCTGTGAACAAGTGGAAAATCATGGCTAACAAGACAGTTGCAGAAAGAATTACGAAAGGTCATCGTTGAGATGAATTATTTCTGGCTAAGGAATCATGGAAAGCTCTGTGAGGAAGGTGGTATATTAGCTGAGTGTTAATGAGTGGCTGGGATTTGGGGAAAGACAAACAGGGTGTGAATTCCAAGGAGTGGATACAGAGTGAACAAAAGAAGAGAGGAAGAGATGTGCTGAAGAAACTGACTCTTCCATTTTTCAGGAGTAGAGAATTTAAAGGTAGAAAGACAAAAGCAAAGCTGAAAAATGTGAAGACTGGACTAAGGTGCTTACAATTTTCCTAAGAGGCAGAATGGGGTGATGAGAACAGTAAGGGTTTTGTTGAAGTTACACAAGTTTAGGATCAAATATATGCTCTGCCACTTAAGAAGATGTGTGACCATGACCAACTTACATAATTTTTCTGAAACTGCATAGACCATCCACAAAGTGAGGACATGTGTTAAACATTTTATACATATTTCTCAAACTAATAAAAATATTTTACCTTCAGGGTGAACGTGAAGATCAAATGACAGGACGTCTGAAAAGCAACTGGCACCAGAAGGGCCTCAGTAAAAATTAACTTCTTTTCCTATTCTTTAGCAGTCAGTGGGGAGCCAGGGAGGGTGTTTGCTGAGGGTGGTGATGTAATGAGAGTCATGTTTTAGTGAAGCAAATGTACTGGGTGAATCAGAAGAGAGAGGGAGCAAAAGATTAGAGGCAGAAAGTTTTTTATTTTTTGCAATAGAGCACACAAGAGAAATGACTCAATGAAGTAACACTGCTGGGAATATTTACTATCTAGAATGGTAAAAGAACACTGCAGCAAACCCTAATTATAGCAAATAAAATACGTAGATTAAATCAAAATTAATTCTAGAACATTGCTATAGGAAAAAAACTGGATGAAACCAAACTTTGAAAGAAAAGAGGCTTTCATACTGATCTCATATTAAAAGCTGGGGCTCCAGGGCTTTTGGCCTTCCCATCTTTGATCTTTGGAAGAGGTCATTTGGATGACACAAAGTGTTCTAAGCCCTCCGCACCTGGATAAATTTCTACCTTTCAGAACAGCTATTCAAGAAACTTGGCAGAATTACCAGAATAGGGATTCACTTCAAAGTGTGTGTGTGTGTGTGTGTGTGTGTGTGTGTGCGCGCGCGCACGCGCGCGCGCCTAAAGGTTCATTTAAAATTAGGCACTTTGATCCTACGCATGTGCCAATAACTTGCTTGGCCATGATTCTATGATCAGAAAACCCATATGGTCACATAGGAATAGGCAGCTATTTGTTGCATGGACTGGACTATTAAGCCAGTCTTCTTGAAACGGATATGTGAGGTTGGAAAGCCACCCTCCCCGCTTGTCATAGTCCTTTTCCAATGTCAAAGTAAGGCTTGAAAGAAACTCCTGTTTCTCCTGAACTTTCAACTATAAACATTTAAATTTTTCTAAATGTTTAAGTATTAACTAAATATTTATGAAGATAATGAGTGAACTCTTAGTGACTGATATTTATCGAGTACTCTCTGGGTGTAAAATGCTACTTAAAACCAGGTCTTGAATAAACTAAGTGGATGGAAGAGGAAGCGTGCATGACTTTGACATTTACAATAAGCAGAGGGGAAATGACTGTGTGGACACACATGCCTCCCACCCCTGTTCCCCTAAGCTTCCTTGACTCATTCTCCTGTGAGAGCGGCTGAAAGAATTCTGTTACTTTTTCAGGGTTTCCAACACTAGAACAATAGTGAATTGAGAATTTAATATCTAAAAGCAATATTTTGTGAACTCCTAGAAGACTTGTTCCCCTGCCTCAACAACCCATGGCCGTCCACAGAGGATCCTACCTCCCTGAGCCCCCAAATGAGTGCCTGACTGTATGTCTGTATTATGTGGCTGCAGAATTTAGCTCAATCAATCTCTGGAAAGAGGTTATAATTAAAACCAAACACTTACCACTCTCTAAAAGCTTATCTTGAAAAAAAAATCACCCCATGCCCTTCAGTCCTATTTAAGTCTTCACCATAACTCTGATCTTCCCAACATATCTGCTTTCGCTCAAACTCTAATCTCTGTATGTCTATGTACATCCTCTACTCTGATGCAATACCTCTCCCATCCTAACTCTCTAAACCTTTTCAATAAGCCCTCTATTATTGAATGTCTGTAATTTAGCAAAATCCCCTTTGATCTCATTCCTTTCCAGGACATTCCCTCTACGTTTTTGCTCTGATTGTAGGCTGTTCCTGCCATACTCTCCATTTGGGGCTGGTCTTCTACCCGTACCCCCATTATCACAGAATGTGAAGCAGGGATGGGTCCCCTCTTTGTTATTCATTGGAACTTCTAGACAATTTTGGCTCCTGTCTCCCTTTAAAAGCTCAAATCCTTTGAAAATCAAGGCAACGGACTATAGACTCACTATCTTTCCTGTTAGAGTCCTTTAAGCAATTCCAAACCCTTCCCCTGTCCCATCATTTAAAAGGGGCTATCCAAATGATCCATAAAAATATAAAAAAAGATGCTCAACTTCATCAGTCAACAGAGAAGTGCACATTTAAACCACAATGGTATGCCAGTGCATAAAAGCCAGAAAGGCTAAAAGTGAAAAAGGACGATACCAAATGTTGGCAAAGATGTAAAGCAAATGGGATTTTCCATAGAACTTCAAGCAAGAGTGTAAAGTGGTAGAAGCACTTTGGGAAACTATTGGGCAGTGTCTACAAAAACTGAACATACACATCTCTATAACCTAGCCATTTCTCCTTGATAGATAACCAAGAGAAATGCATATACATATGTTCACCGAAAAACATATACAAGTATTTTTATGGCAGCACTAGTCATAATAGCCTAACGCTGGAAACAACTCAAATGTCTGTCAACAGGAGAGTGGGTAAATATTAATAAATTGTAGTATATTTATACAAAGGAAAACTATTCAGTAATGAGAATGAAGGAATTCTAACTACAGGCAATGACATGGAAAATGTTACAAATACAATGCTAAAAGAAAGAAGAACCAGATACAAAAGAGTATCTTTTTTGTAGTTCATTTGTATAAAGTTCGAAAACAGGCAAAATTAATTTAAAGTGTCAGAAATTGGGAGAGTGATAACCCCTGGTGAGTGGCAATAGTTGGGTAGGGGGTTGTTTTACACAAAATGAATTTATCAAATGCCTTATTATAAATGCACATTATTTATTTACCTTTACATTTGTTAATAGTGATCATTATGGCATTTCAAGTGGGATAAATAGCAAAATAGTAAAAACACAAAATTATTTGTGTCAAAGATATGAATTCAGTTCAGATTGCCAATCTTTCCTACTCTGCTCTAAAGTCTACATAAAACGCATGTCTAAATTTTGCAAAACTTATAATTCTCTTTCTGAATCTTTCATTATAGTCTCTTTTAAGAAAAAAAAAAATGATGTCATTTCTCCATGTCTTTATCTACAAAACTGTAAAAGGGAAAAAGTGAGAAAATTACTTTGAAATAAATCAAATGCAGGCAGCTGCCTTCCCAGTTAACCTTTTATCTCATCCAGCCGATTCTGGACACTAAGAAGTGCTGTATCTCAGAGCCCAGTGTAAGAACCCCTGCATCACTGCCCTCTTGGACTCTGTTGCCACATCCATAAAAAATGAGGATAACAATAGCAACTACCTCATAGAGTCATTGAAAGGATTAAATGAGGCTATGCATGTAAAATGCGTTATTCCCAAACACAGTGACTGCTCAGCAGATGCTAACGTTGAATACTAGCACTCTTAATTTATTACTAATAGTGCTATCATCAGAATAACTTGACATGCTCATTAAATCACTATTGATTTCTGGGCTCAACCACAGACCTACTGAAGCTGAGTCACTCGTTGGGCCCAGGAATCTGCTTTTTAGCTAGCATTTTTGGGTGTTTCTTTTTGCACACTCAAATATGAGAATGACTAACCAGAAATTAGGGCTACTTCTTATTTGTTCCTCACAGCTCCAACACAGGAGTCTGCACTCAATGAATGCTTACTGACAGGCTGGCTGATACTCAATATTGCCAGACTGGTATGGTGTAAATTATTAAAGGAATCTGGAATTTGTCACAGATTTGTGTAGTAGGAGGAAATAGGTTTTTACATTTTGACTCCAGAAAAATACAAGGGGAGGGTTTTTCGGTTAATATTATCAAAAGTAACTTCAGCTTCAATCATTTTGAGTTGACGCTTTCTTCATCACATGAAGATATGAATATTTGAATCCTCTAAGGTTTTACATAACCTATTTTTCCCTTAAAATAATTCAGTGCGTTTAGTTTTTTATTGCTTTCTTTTTCAATTCAGAGGATCCAGAAAGCATAGACATGTTTGTGGAGAGGACAAATGACCATATTCTCTGGGCTCTACATTATTAATATTGAGCCCAGAACTGGGCTTCCATAACCACTTTCTCTCTTACATCTGTGTTCATTTAAAGGAAAGTTCCAGCAATTTGTCTAAAAGGAAAACTGCAAGTGAAAACACCGTCAACTGTTTAATTCAAATAGAAATTTAAGTCAAATCATAGTAGCTATTTGAATTCCTCATGTATAAAAACAGTTTTACAACTTGTTGCACTGAATAGAAATTTCAAAAGGAAAAGAAATCTTCTCATTAGATGTTTGATTGCATTGAAAGTAGAGAGGAGTCAACCTTTGACCAAAGAGAAAAATTAAGAATTATTTCTAGCTTAGTTTGTTTCATCCCATTAAATAAACATAAAGGTTCAAAGATAAAACCTAGATATTTTATCAGTGCAAGATAATGTTTAAGAATAACTTTTTTTAGGTGAAAAGCCTTGAACATACGTTTTATCATGAAAAATAAACTCATAGAATTCAGTTACATATTCTCAACTACTGTTGGCTATCTGTGTAAATCTAAATTCTGTAAGTTAGTTGAAGAGGTCCAGTGATGCTTTATCACACATTCAATATTTAATATTGAATATCAGTCAGCCCACCAAATATAGGGGTGATTGGGATTAAACATGAAGAACTTGACCTCCATGCCGCCAGATAGACATGGTATTTTCCAGCCAACACTCTTTTCCTTTATAAAAATCAAATGTTCTTGTCTTTCTGATGCCACAATTAACCTTTGAAATGGCTCTGAGTACAGTGAGACTTCTTTTTCTCTCTCTCAAGAGAAGGAAGGATGGGATTTTCTTTTTTTTTTTCTTTTTTGGCAGTGATGCTAAGTTCTGACAGTTTGCTGAGCAGTGGAAATCATGCTGTAAGCAAAAGTCTCTGCAAGACAGAGATTCCTACAAAATAGTCTTTATTTTTCCAGTGGATACTGGCGACTCTCATAGGATCTGACTCCAAGAACAACTTCACTGAAGCAAGGGTTCCCAGCCCTGCTACTGAAATCACAAGACACATAGACTGAAACTACTAAGGCTTTTCTTCTATCTTTGTCCCGCTTGATGCCTGGCCCTCCGAGTTGATGTCCATCCCACAGGCTAAATCTGGACATCCACGTCAAATGTCCAAACAGTCTACATTCTGATAGGATGGAGTAAAAGTATGAAAATGCTTGAACACCTTAAGTAGAAGATTTAGCTATCTAGAAAAGCACCAACAATATTGAAACCACTTTACTTAAGCATCCAAACAATCTGATTTTCATTAATCAGAAAATTTCCAGACATGTAAAAAGTAGCAGAAAACTTCAGATGAAGTCTGACTCCTGTTGAGTGTTTGCCATTGAATTTCCTTGCATCATGAACACTACCTTGGTAATTAAATATGGCCTTCATTAGTGACCTCACAAGAGAAAATTACCTATCAAAGACCAAGCAGAGTCATGTGTACACTGGTCATATTTCACATTACCTTCCATCCGTTTCCTTGGCCCCCTTTTCTCTCTGCCGTGACCCACGGCTCTGATAATTAAATTCTAGATTTAAGGACAAACCAATAGTCACAGAACAATTTTGGTCTTTCTTAGCAGTGATAGTGAGTGTGAATTCTACTGTGACACCTGAAGCAAAATCCGAGCATGCTCAAAAGTCAGAAGAAATTTGGGATAGGAAACCGCTTCCGGAGATCTCTGGTTGGTAAGTGAGTAGTTTACAAGTTCTGATCTCATTTTAAAACTCACAGCTGGCTCTGAGAGTAAGGAAAACCAGACTAGACTAATGAGTGACTACATTGTCGAGATCATTTACAGGGGACCCATTTTAATAACCACCATAACCCAGTACCATACATCATTCATTCATTCATTCAGTTGCTCCCCATACTTTCTGTTACTCTCTTAAATTAGGGGCTGGATCTTAATTAAATCCTTAAGATTTCTCCAAGGAATAAATGTAAGAAGCAGAAACACTTACTTTCCAGTAATAAATTGACTCCTGGAAGGTGTGCAAATCGGCTGGACATAGTAGTTCTCCAATTTAACTCCTTCGGCAGCAAGCTTGTCAAGAGTGGGCGTTTTTATCTCAGATCCGTGGTAACCCACATCTCTAAATCCCTGGTCATCCGCTAGGATGAAAATTAGATGGGGCTGGGAGGTGGCAGTTGTGCTGGGCTCTAGTCTTTCTCCAGTTTGACTCAGGAAGGCCCCTTCCTCCTTCTCCTCCAAGCCCTGGCCCCAGGACAGGTAACCGTAGGTGAGGATGCTGAGGACCCAGAAACCTGCCAGCGCTCCCATAGCTAGCACCTTCGCAGGCCAGATGTAGGCCTGCGAAGACGGCGGAGACAGCGGCTCCGCGCAGCCCCTGGGGGCCATTCACTCGGGTCCCAGCTGACACTCCACGCGTAGAGCCGCGCACCCGGCGCACACATGCACGCGGGAGGCAGAGACCCGACAGACCGTGGAGGGTCTGCACCTGGAAAGAAATCTTCCTCTCCTCTCAGCTGTCACCATGTCCGACAACTTTAATTTTCTAGAAGTGACGGCTTAACGGATGGGAAACGGAAAAACAAGGAGTCGCTCTTCTCCAACAAATTTCGCTTTCTCCTCCTCCTCACTTCCTAGGGCAGCTTTCACACAAAAACTTATCTCCACCCAGAAGTTCTCCGGAGGAAAAAAACCAAGTAAGGAATTAAGAGTCACATCGGGCAGGGGCTATTGGCGGCCAGAGCGCCCCGGACCATCCCGGCGCGCACGGGGCCCGGGGGGGATCGGCAGTCGGGCCGGGGGGCCCCAGGCCGGGAAAGCGCCGCGCAGCCGAGCCGTCGCGTGTGACTCCGATCCGGGCAGGTGACACACTGCCATCGTGGGCTGGCTCCCCATCCCCGTCTCCACTTTCCAGGGCTCTCCGTTCCTCCTGGTCCAAGCTCCCCAACACTCCCAAGGCGGCGAAGTGAGAAAAAAGCTGTTTCCTGATCTCCCGCACCGCTAATCACCCCTCCTCTTCTAGAACCTCCGCGGCGACTCCTTGTCCGGCTCCGGGAGAGCGTGGGGTCCGGGGGGCCCCGGGGCAGCCCGCGCCGAGCGCACTCGGTTCCCGGAGCTGGCGCGGCCGGCGGAGGCGCCGCGAGCTGCGCGCGTTTCCCAGCTCACTACTGGGGCTTGGCTCGCGAGCTCTTTGCCTCCTCCCTCTCTCCCCTCCAGTGAATCACAGGACCGCACTTCTGCCTCGGCTCCTCCGGGAAGGGGGGCAAGGCCGGTTTAGAGGCTCGATCGGGCCTTCTTTTCCGGGTCTGGCGCGGGGAGGGGGTGCTGCGCGCTGTGCGAGCCGTGCGGGGTCCATGGGGACCCGCCAGGCCACCGCCTCCCAGGGTGTCGCCTGGGGCCCCATAGTCCCGCCAGGGGAAGGACGCGGGCCGGGAAGGGTGCGGCGGGCGCGTCTCGTCCTGGGTCTGTCGACGAAGAGCCCTGTCGCTCATGCCGAGAGCTGCGCCTGCAAACTTTCCTTGCTTCTGGAGAAAGTGACAGAGGAGGAGAAACAAGTTGCGTGGCGTCCTCTTTCCTCCTTCCTCTTCGGGTTTTCCTTCACTAGCTCCTTGCCCCCCTGACATTCCCCCGCCTTTTCCACTTCTTTTGTCCCCGCCTCCTTTCTTTTTTCTTTCCTTCTTCTTCTTTTTTTTTGGGGGGGGGGGGAGTAACAGTCATGACAAGTTTTTAAGTTGAATATCCTCTTCCAAAAGCTGGCTTTTACAGCCTGATTTCTTCATCAACTTTTCCCGAAGTGAAGAGACTGAAATTGCCACACTTCCTTTTACCTGTCCCCAGACTCACCCACAGGTTGTCTCCAGCCAAACCTGGAGAAGAGTGTCACACATGTCACCTCTGGAACCGCGAAGCCAGTCTGCATTCCTGAGTGAAGAAACCAGTTTCTCGTCCAGTAAGTTGGGAAGTGTGTGTCTGTCTTCCTTCCTTCCTTCCTTCCTTCCTTCCTTCCTTCCTTCCTTCCTTCCTTCCTTCCTTCTTCTGTGTAGAGTAGAACCCTTGGACAAGTTTGTCTTAATTACGAAAATATGTCTTGATTGTACTTTTACTAGAATTCTGCTTTTACTAGAATCATAGAGTTTGAAAGGGATTTATGGTACAGTATCTCTTTGTAGAAGAGGCAACCAATTCCAAGAGCCACTAAGGTATTTTCTTCTTCCCACAAATTTATTCGACAGTTATTTACTGAATACCTACTGTGGCTGGCACATAACATGTCAGATTCTCTGACAGTGCTCTAGATACCACCCCTGCATACACACACACACACACACACACACACACACACACAAAATTGACCCTGGTGTCCATGGGGGTAGTTCCAAGAATCCCCTCCAGATACCAAAATCCATGGATGCTCAAGTCCCTTACATATAATGGCTCGGTATTTGCATATAACCCCCACACATATTCCCTTATACTTTAAATCATCTCTGGATTACTTATAATACCTAATACAATGTATGCTATGTAAAATAATTGTTATACCATATTATCTGTATTATTTTTATTGTTGTTTTTTTTTCCTCCAATATTTCTGATTTGCAGTTTGCTGAATCCCAGGACGTGGAACCTGTGAATACAGAGGGTCGACTATACATGCTTCATAGTTCTTACATAGTGCTTTATATACTTTATTTCTTTTCCTTCTACGTCAGCCTTACAAGGTATTCTTCCATTCAACAAATACTTGAGGAGCTAAGCCAATGCTAGCAGCTGAGAACGTGATGGTGAACTAAATCACTCTCTGCTGTGGTGGAACCTGTGGTGGGGCAGAAAGACAGACAAACAAATCGCCCCCAGTACTCCAATAGTGACTTATGATATCAATATTCTGAAGAAAAGGAACACAATTCAAAGACATTTTAAAACAAACCTGAGTTAGACTATCTGTGTGTGGTTAGTGAGATGGTTCAGGAAAGTTACCTTTAAAGTAAGGGGGTGTTCTTTTGTTTGTCATCTCCTTTTGCAGAAAATTTAGACTTAGAAATCTACCTGACTTCCAAGCCCATGATTTTCAGAAGGTACTCTTCCTGCAAATGGGCTGTAACATTTTTGCCAGCCACAAAGCACAGAGAGATCGCAGCTTTCAGAATTAGACTGTAATCCCCACATGAGGCATGCAGACACCCTGTGCTCAGGATAGGAGGACGGAACTCTGGTCTTAAAAGTCAAGTAAACAGGACTAACGTTAAGGGAGACCAAGAACTACGTACACTTAGTAGTAAGAGCCAAGAAACAGTAACGGCCATTCCACAGTTGACCAAATGAGATGTGACTCAAAGTGGAAAATTGAAGTCAGCTGGGTGCCCTACCCACAGTAGGTAAGGGCTATTTCAACGTCCCTAAGGAAGACATGGAGAATGAAATCAGAGGCTGTTGAATGCCCTAGGCTTTACTGTACTTATACTGGTATTATCAGTATGTAAACTTCGCATTTGTCATTGTAAGACTGGGTTTCATGTACTCTAAGCAATAGTTTTAGCATCCTCATGAAGGCCCAAGTTAAAGACCCTCTATAAGTTATTAGTTCTTTCCTGATTTTAGAATCAGCATTTTGTTGTTCAGGCATCAGCTTCCCCTACAAAATCCCATCTTAAGTTTATTTCACCTTGGATATACTCATATTACAAACAGACTCCTCTATTTTTGAATGGTTATATAAAAATTTAAGGTATTATTTGATTCAGTAAAAAAATGAGAAAAATAGAGTTGCTTAGAAATGATATTAGTATGTACAAAGTCTTCAGGTGAGGCTTAACCAGGAGGTTTAGGAGACAGACTTGGGAAGTGGGGGAGCCCACATGGTCAGAACGGACAGGAGAAAACTGTGGAGGTCTGAGATGTGGTGACTGGGAAAATGCCTGTGGCCTCCCAGGAAAGCTGCTTTGTCTGACTAGGGCAGGTCCTCCGGAGGCAGGGGAATATTCTAGCCTATGGCACCATAGCAACCAAGCACAGCATGTTCAGGATCTGAGGGCAGGGGTAACAGAAGAGGGGTAGAGCTCACGCCCCACAGCCAGTCTGAGAAGTGCTGCCCCTCCCTCACAACCAGCCTTTCCGACTTAAAGAGTCAGCCTTGACCCTTCTCCCAGTGGCTTCCCCCTTAGCAGCCAGAAAGACAACCTCTGAGCCCTGTGGAGGATTTGCAAAGCCTTCCAGACTCACACAACCCAACCATGCCCAGCCTCACCCCTTTACCCACCTCCGCTGTGTGGGAGATCAAGCACTCCCCTAGGAGCTACAAGGCCCTTCCCAAAGCCTGAGGCATTCAAGTGCTCCATGTGAGGGAATGGAGCTTATCATAGGCACAAAAGAACATCTCTGCAGTTGGCTTTCTCCTGTGAGCATCAACCACTGACAGGGAAAACAACTCTATAACGCATTACAGCATCTACCAAGTCAATCAAACAAGGCATGGCTGATTCTTACAAGCATCATACACTATCTCAGAGATTAAGCTGGGGATCCCAATACAATTCACACTGCTTTGAAGAAGGGAAGACAGCAGGATAGAAGCAACCCAAGGGGACACTGCTTTTTAGGAGTGAAACAAAAGTTATAGGCAGTTTGATCTGTGAGGGGTCTCCCTCCTCCACTGCAGGCCTCTGGGCTGATTGGGGAGCTGCTCAGTGCCTGTGCAGAGAGCTGGTGCCTGCCAATCCCAGGTTTCTGCAATCAAGGCCATCCTGATTGTTCTGGTGTACCAAGCCAGGGCTACATGGGACCCAGCAATAGCCTTTGCATCCCCCGACCAAGCTGAGGAGAGAACAGATGCTCCCCTGTGTAGTGCCATGTTACTAGGGGCTAACCATGCCTCCTCTCTGGAACTGACCACAGCAGGAGCCCCAGACACCACAGGCACCACTTGGGAAGCCTGGGATGACTGCATCAGTGGGTTCTAGGTATGGGGGGAGAACCTGGGCTGAGCAGCAGTTCCCGACCACCTATGTGGGCTCTAAGCCATTGAAACTGTGTGACAGGGAATCAGCAGTCCCCATGCTAGTGGAACAGCCCCCCATAAGGGTGGCTCTGCCCCTGAAATCCCCAGAGCCAGCTCTGAAGCTTCACTATGCCATAATCAGTAGCCCCAGGGACCCCACTGGGCCTGTGACTCCACCCCTGACACTCTGGAATTATGCCTGGACCCCAACACCCCACTACTGAGTCCCCATCACTATTGCTGGGCCAGCAGAACCTCCCTGAGTTCTAACACTTCACTCAGGATCCCCCAGCCCTGAGCAGCTGTCACTCCTGGACTTAAATAGAGAGAGTCCCCAGCAAAGGAGAAGAGGTGCCCTGCAATCCTATTAACCCAGAGCTGAGAGAAGGGGAGCCAGATTAGAAGAAACCAGAAAAAGAACCCTGGCAACATGAAAAACAAAATAGTTTGACACCCCCAAGGGACACAATGGAGCTATAGTAGTGGACTGCATTCACAAGGAAATTGATGAAACGACAGAAGTGGAATTCAGAATATGGATGGCAAATAAGATGAATAGAACTGATGAGAAAGTTGAAAACCACCAAAAAAATATTTCAGGAAATCAATGAAAAAAATGAAAAAATCACTAGAGAGCTAGACAGCATAAAAAAGGATATAATAGAACTTAAAGAAATGAAAGAGGCATTTAAGGAGTATCAACATGCAGCAGAAAGCTTTTACAAGAAGCTAAACCAAGAAGAAAGAATCTCAGAGCTTGAAGACAAGGCTCTCAAGATAACCCAGTCACTCAAAGAGGCAGAGGAAAGTATAAAAAAAAGTCCGAGCAATCACTGAGAAAGATATAGGACTACGTGAAGCAAACTAATATTTGAATTATAGGTATCACTGCGGGAGAAGAAAGAAAGAACTAAAAGCATGGATAACCTATTTTAGGAAATTATTGAGGAAAGCTTCCCTGGGATTGCCAGAAATTCGGACATACAGCCACAAGATGGACACTGAACACCAGGAAGATTCATAGCAAAAGGACATCTCCAAGACACATAGTAGTCAACTTGGCCAAACTCAAAGTAAGGAAGAAAATTCTGCAAGCAGCAAGATGGAAGCATCAACTAACCTACAAAGGAAAACCCACCAGACTAACTGTAGACTTCTCAGTGGAAACCTTACAGGCCAGAAGGGATTGGGGCCCCATCTTCAATTGATGTAAACAAAACAACCACCTGCCTAGAATTTTGTATCCTGCAAAACTAAGCTTCACAATTGATGGAGAAATTAAGTCTTTTCCAGACAAGCAAACACTGAGGGAATTTGTCATGACCAGACCTGCCCTGCACGAAATACTCAGAGCAGCACTATACACAAATCAGCACAAGAGATATCCACCAGTGTAAATTCACCTAACACTCCCAAAACTCACAACTTCTACAAAACAATAGAACAAGAGGTAAAACAAAGCAATAAGGGACCACTAACAGGATGAACAGACCAACATCCCACATATCAATGCTATCAATCAATGTTAACGGACTGAATGTGCCTCTCAAAAGAATAAACTGGCTGAATGGAAGAAAAAATACAAGTCAAGTATTTGCTGTCTCCAGGAAACATCTAAATCACAAGGACACACACAGACTCAATATGAAAGGATAGAAAAAAATATTCCACATAAATGTAAATCAAAAGTGAGCAGGAGCAGCTATTCTCATATCAGATAAAATTGACTTTAAGCCAAAAGAGGTAAAGAAAGACAAAGAGGGTCATTATGTAGTGGTAAAAGGGAGCTATCCAACAAGAAGACATAACAATGCTAAATATATATGAGCCCAACCCAGGAGCTCTCAGATACATAAAGCAAATTTTTACTAGAGCTAAGCAAAGAAATAAACAGCACCATCATATTTGCTGGGGACCTCAACACTCCACTGTCATAGCTTGAAAAATCATCAAAGCAAAAAATAAAGAAACAAGGGACTTAAACCAAACTCTAAATCAAATGGACCGAACAGACATTTACAGAACATTCTTACCAAAAACTACAGAACATTCTTACCAAAAACTCAGCAGCACATGGGACATTCTCCAAGACTGATCATATCTTAGGACACAAAGTAGGTCTCAACAAATGCAAAAAAATTGAAATCATACTATGTACCTTCTCAGACCACAATGGAATAAAACTGGAAATCAGTTTCAAGAGAAACACTCAAACCTACACAAAATCATGGAAATTAAATCACCTGCTGCTGAACAATTATTAGGTCAAGAATTAAATTAAGATGGAAATCAAAAAATACTCTGAACTGAATGACAAAGGGGACACAAGCTATGAAAATCTTTGGGACACACCAAAAGCATTCCTCGGGGGAAAATTCATAGACTTAAATGCCTACATCAAGAAGACAGAAAGATCACAATTTAACAACCTGTTGTCACACTTCAAGGAACTAGAAAAGGAAGAACAAACGAAACTCAAAGCCAACAGAAGAAAAGAAATAACTAAGGTCAAAGCAGAACTAAATGAATTGGAAAACAAAAAACAATACAAAGGATTAACAAAACTAAAAGTTGGTTTTTGAAAAGATAAACAAAATTGACAGACCTCTTGCTAGACTAACCAAGAACAGAAAAGAAAGGACCCAAACAAGCTCAATCAGCAATGAAAATGGTGACATTACAACTGGTACTACAGAAATAGAAAATATCATCCATGAATACTACATACATCTCTATGCAAATAAACTAGAGAACATAGAGGAAATGGACAAGTAACTGGAAAAAATATAACCTCTGAAGACTCAAGCAGGAAGAAATAGAACTCCTGAACGGACCAATAATAAACCGTGAGATTGAAACAGTAATAAAAAACCTCCCAAAAACAAAAGCCCTGGACCAGACGGATTCACTGCTCAATTCTATCAGACCTACAAAGAAGACCTGGTATGCATAATACAGAATTATTCCATAATATCAAGAAGGAGGGAATCATCCCCAACTCATTCTACAAAGCCAGTATCACTTTGATACCAAAGCCAGGAAAAGACACAACAGAAAAAGAAAAGTACAGACTAATATCCCTTATGAATATGAATGTAAAACTCCTCAGTAAAATACTAGAAAACAAAATTTAACAGCACATCAAAAAAAAAAAAAAATTCACCAGGACCAAATGGGCTTCATCCTAGGGATGTAAGGATGGTTCAACATAAGTAAACCAATAAATGCAATTCACCACATAAACAAAAGTGGAAACAAAGACCATATGATCCTCTCAATAAATGCAAAAAAAAAATTGACAAAATCCAGCACCCTTCATGATAAGAACCATCAAAAACTAGGCATGGAAGGAACCTATTTCAGAATAATAAAAGCCATATGACAAACCATAGCCAACATCATACTGAGTGGGGAAAAGTTGAAACCACTTCCCCTAGGAACCAGAATAAAACAAGGATACCCACTGTCACCATTTCTATTCTACATAGTGCTGGAAGTCCTGGCCAGAGCAATCAGGCAAGAGAAGAATATTAAAGATATCTAAATTAGGAAAGAAGAGTTCAAACTATTGCTCTTCACTGACAGTATGGTCTTGTATCCAGAAAACCCCAAAGCTTCCACCAAAAGTCTCCTGGAATAGATAAAGAAATTCAGCAAAGTCTCAGGATACAAAATCAATGTACATAAATCAGTAGCATTTCTATATACCAATAACAGTTAAGCCAAAAGTAAAATCAAAGAATCGATACCATTCACAATAGCTAGAAAGAAAATACCTGGGAATATACTTAACCAAGGAAGTGAAAGATCTGTACAAAGAGAACTATGAAACTCTGAGGAAAGACATCACAGAGGATACAAACAAATGGAAAGGCACAGCATGCTTATGTATTGGTAGAATCAACAATGTTAAAATGTCCATACTACCTAAAGTCATTTACAAATTCAATGCAATCCCTGTCAAATTACCAAAGTCATACTTCACAGATCTAGAAAAAATAATTGTATGCTTCGTTTGGAACCAGAAAAGAGCCCAAATAGCCAAAGCAATCTTAAGCAAAAGGAAGAAATCTGGAGGCATCATGTCGCCAGATTTCAAACCATACCACAAAGCTTCAGTAACCAAAACAACATGGTATTGGTACAAAACAGAGACACAGACCAATGCAACAGAACAGAGAACCCAGGTATAAGACCATCTACCTACAATCAAATGATCTTTGATAAAGCCGACAACAATGTACACTGGGGAAAAGAAGCCCTATTCAATAAATGGTGCTGGGAAAATTGGATAGCCACATGTAGAAGAATGAAACAGGATCCCTACCTCAGACCACTCACAAAAATTAATTCAAGATGGATAAAAGGCTTAGATCTAAGGAATGAAATCATAAGAATTCTAGAGCAAAATGTAGGAAAAACTCTTCTAGATATCAGTCTAGGCAAAGAATTTATGAAAAAGACCCCAATGGCAAGCATGGCAAGAACAAAAGTTAATACATGGAATTTGATTAAACTAAAAAGCTTCTGCATAGCTAAGGAAACAATCAACAGAGCAAATAGGCAACCTACAGAATGGGAGAAAATATTCACAATCCACACATCCAGTAATAAGCCAATAACCAAAATTTACAAAGAACTCAAGCAAATCAGCAAGAAAAAACCAAACAGCCCTATTAAAAAGTGGGCCAAAGACATGAACAGAAGCTCCTCACAAGAAGAGAAACAAATGGCCAATAAACATTTGAATAAATGCTCAATGTCACTGATCATCATGGAAATGCAAATTAAAACTACAAGGAGGTATCACTTTACTCCAGTTAGAATGGCATTTATCAAAAAGTCCAAAAACAATAGATACTAACATGGCTGCAGAGAGAAAGGAACATTTATCCACTGTTGGTGGGACTGAAAATTAGTATAACCTCTATGGAAAACAGTATGGAGATTACTCAAAGAACTAAAAGTATTAGGCCTACATTTGATCTAGCAATTCCACTATTGGGTATTTACTCAAAGGAAGAAAAGACTTTTCATCATAAAGACACCTGCACTCAAGTGTTTATTGCAACACAATTCACAACGGTAAAGATGTGGAATCAACCCAAGTGCCCGTCGATTTATGAGTGGATTAATAAAATGTGGTACATGTATACCCTGGAGTACTACTCGGCCATAAAAGAAGATTAATTAATACCTTTTGCAACAATATGGATGGAACTGGAGACCATTCTCCTTATTGAAGTGTCTAAAGAATGGAAAAACAAATATCACATGTACTCGCTATTAAATTGGAACTAACCAATGAGCACACACATACACACAGGGAAGTAAAACTCAGTGGAAATAAACCAGTGGGGAGGGGATTGAGGGAAGGGGTGGAATCCTACGTAACGGTTACTATGAACACTATTCGGGTGATGGTGACAGCTTTAGCTGAGACAAGCATTACAAAAGTGATCCATTGTAACCTAAAACATTTGTACCCCTTAATATTTTGAAATAAAAAAAGAAAGGTAACAAGAAGTTTGCAACCTTACTATATAGTAAAACATGATATTATACAACAATAGTAAGTGTTGGTTAATGAAAAAAAACCTTGGCCAAAAATGGATCTGATGCTATAAGAAAATAATATATGGAAATAAACTTTTCAAAATGAAAGAATGGGTAAACATTCAGAGTGATGAACATAATATTTGGATAATCATGTAACTACACTAAAAATTAATGCATATCTCATGCCAAAAGAAAAACATATCTAGTTGAAATTAGAGAGCTAAATGAAAAGAAAAATTAAAGAAACCCCAACAGAAAATTTAATTGACAGATATATGGGGAAACTATTCTATTTTCATCTGTTAAATGATACAGAAATTTCAATAGCACATGATTGATTATGAAATACATTTAACAGACAATTAAATCAGAAGTCTTAATTGAGGTGCCAAGATTCAAAGCTGTGATTTTCCAAAGAAGTGTGCCAGAACAAGATGCCAATTTTCAAAACAGGTTATTAAAAACCAGTTGGACAACTTTTAAAATTCTTACTTATGTCAAGGTAATAAAAAGGTGAGCGTGTGTGGAGATTGGAGGGGATTTGGGAAGAGGCATTTTAAAATACATGTTGGCATGTCCTGAGTACACCTACACCTGCCTACATGGCATGACAGGGGAGGTGCTGACCCCTGAAATTGAAGCAGTCTGGTGTCTGCTCTTTGCCTAAGCAAACCTCAGAATATGCTGCTGCTGAACCAGAGGAAAGAGGTCACAGAAGCTGGCTGGCTCTCCACAAATTTGTGAGGGCCAAGGACGCATGAGTGTTTCCTGGTAACCAGGTGTGTGCCCTGTGTGAAAGAAAACTGGCCTGGGGTTTTCTTCAGTCCTATGAAAGAGGGCTTCTGGCAGGCTCGAGTAAGCCTCCATAAATAGAATTAAGGGGTCTCTTTCTACTCTAAGGGGCTGACTCTATAGAATATGCTTAGAGATGCCCAGTCCCATTTGGGTAACTGCAGATAAGAGATCCTCAGAGGTTGGCGGGGAGCCCATATAAGAAAAAGTCACCTTTGAACACCTGCCAGGCCTGGAGTACATAAAACTGGTCATTTAAGAACTTACTTGACTCCCTTACCTTTTGTCCCTCTCTGCATATTGATTCTGGAGGAGCAGAAGTTGAGGTTAAGCTTGGGAAGGATGAGTAGAAATACTAGGCAGGGAAAATACCCTAGGTTTCCACACTGAAGTAGTACTGACCTGGGGAAAGTACAAAAGATTTGCTTTAACTGAAGTTCAGAGTTTTTATAATTACATATTATTGGGCATCCTAATTCTAAGTTGAGATCAGGTTTTGTGATGTACAGTGACCACAAGATTATTTGTTAGTTAAGAGTGACCTCTCAACAACAACAAAAATAAATAAATGGGACTTGATTAAATTAAAGGCTTCCGCACAGCCAAGGAAACAATCAACAGAGCAAATAGGCAACCTACAGAATGGCAGAAAATATTCACATGCTATATATCCAATAAGTGGCTAATAACCAAAATCTACAAAGGACTCCAGCAAACCAGCGAGAAAAAAAATAAAACGTCCCCATTAAAAAGTGGGCAAAAGACATGAACCGAAGCTTTTCGAAAGAAGACTAATAGCCAATAAACATATGAAAAAATGCTTGACATCACTAATCATCAGAGAAATGAAAATCAAGACCACAATGAGATATCACCTAACCCCAGTGAGAATGGCTTTTATCAAAAAGTCCCAAACAATAGATGCTGGTGTGGATGCAGAGAGAAAGGAACACTTATACACTGGTGGTGGGACTGCAAATTAGTACAACCTCTATGGAAAATAGTATGGAGATTCCTCAAAGAACTAAAAGTAGACCTACCATTTGATCCAGTAATCCCACTACTGGGTATTTATCCAAAGGAAAAAAAGTCATTTTATCAAAAAGACACCTGCACTAGAATATTTATTGCAGCATAATTCATAATTGCAAAGATGTGGAATCAACACAAGTGCCCATCAATTCATGAGTGGATTAGTAAAATGTGGTATATGTATACCATGGAGTACCACTCAGTCATAAAAAAGAATTAATACCTTTTGCAACAATCTGGATGGAACTGGAGACCATTCTCCTAAATGAAATATCTAAAGAATGGACAAATGAACAACCACATGTACTCACTATTAAATTGGAACTAACCGATGAACACTCCCATGCACATAGGGAAGTATAACTCAAAGGAAATCATGCAGGTGAGAGGGGGGAGGAGGGGATGGGTGAGAACATACCTAACAGGTACAATGTACACTACCTGGGTGACGGGAACTCTTATAACTTTGACTCAACATTGCAAAAGCCATCCATGTAAGCAAAACATTTGTACCCCCATAATATTCTGAAATTAAAAAAAAATCTTTTGCTGATAAAATACCACATAGCCTGAAGATCAAGAGTCTTTAGTTCTAAATGACACAAGCCTCAGGGATTTAGGATTCAGCCCCTGACGCCAGGGTAGAGGCTATGTATGGAAGTAGAAGTCTGAGTCACTCTTAAAAAAAAGATGCCAAGAAACACTGAGTTAATTTTATTCAAGTCTGAAGAGTGGCATGATAAATACTTATGATCTGGAACAGTAAAAAAAGCATTAAACGTGTCTGATTGTTTTATTTTTTCTATATTTTTATTTCTAACTGAAAATCCTATTTGAATAGTTTAAGGCTTATATTTAGCTGTTTTAATTATTTCGTTAAAAACAAAATAAAAACAAAAGACTTGGCAATAATCTGAAATAATACAAATATCTCTACACATTAGCTCAGTAATACCATTCTTTGATATTTATCCTAAGAAAATGATTCAGCAGAATGAAAAAAAAAGGTATAGTCATAAAATGGTGGTCATGATACCACCGTCTATAATAGAAAACAGAGAAATAACATTAATATATTAAATAATAGAAAACTGGGTTAAATAAATTATGGGGCATTAGCTTGATGTACTGCTATGCCATTAGAAGTGATCATTTTTAAATATAATTAAGAGTTATAAAATATGCTTATATTACATAAGTAAAAAAGAAATATTTTGTATATCCGAACTGTAACTACATATAAAATATATACATTTACTATGTTAGATATATGTACTTATTTCTATAAAAGATATATGTAGTTTCAGACTGGTAATTTTGAATCATTGGGTAGGGACAGTGTTAAACAACAGAGGATGTTAAGAAAGTAAAGAAAGAACCAGAGTAACTGGATGGAGTACAGACTGTTTCATAGGACATAGGGAAAAGGAAGTCTCAGAATTCTAAATCTAATGTGGTTTCATGGCCTGGTTCTTCCTATCTCTTTGAGATTTCAGGAAATTCACTTAACTTTTCTGAGCTTCAATGACTTCAGGTAAATATAAAGAGTTATAATGAATTCCAGACCTAAAATAATATTCTTTGTTTCCCTTTTGTATTCCTTTTCTCTCTCTTTAATAAAACAAAGTGAAGGATTTTTAGGGCAGAAACCAGTTGGACACCAGCTACCCTAGAAATCTTGTATTCTCTTTTACTAAAGGGAGAGAAAAGAAATATACATGGGAAATAAAGATATAATTTAAGAGTATAAAGGTATATTTACCTTCAAAATGACCTGGAAGCCTGGTTTAAGATTGGAGTTCCTGGACCTGCCAGAGTTCCATGTCATGAGTTGGTGTTTCAGGTGGTCCCCTGCCCATGCTCACTTCTTGTCTTTCTGTGCCTACTCCTGCACCCCAAGGCCCTTGATTACAAGGGTGCAGATATTCCAGACCTCATGTCCAAACTGTCCAAGGCCCTCAGACAGTCCCCTCATGTCTCCCTTCCATCCAGGGAGCATATTATAGCTGTGTGGTCCCCCTTAGTAGGACAGACCTGGAAAGGGATCTGTGCATGGAATATTGGAGACCTAGATATAAAAAGTGTGATCTAGAAGGGGGCATATTTGCTCTGAATCAGCTCCTTGTCCTCTGGGGAGGAACAGGACTGGGCTAGGGACAGTGAGCAGCCCCTGAATAGGATGGGACTTAAGGCAAGTTTCCCTATTGCCCAGGTTTAAAGTACTGTTTTTGGATGCTTGATTTATTAACCTTTTAATTGCCCAACCTCCTAATGGCTCCACTTTTTAGCTACCCTTAGGCTCAGTTTTACATTGGGCCTCCTAATCCCTCAAATTGGAAAATCTTTACTCGGGCCCTTCCTCTACTTTCATTCCTACCAAACTAGCAGTGGGTGATCATTTCCTTTATTAACTTGTGCAGGCAGGCTCGCCCAACTCAGCCACTCCCTTACCAAACCATTTCAATCAGTTTCTAAGATATGCTCTTGTCTTGCCTTTGATCTTTTCTTCCTACCGCCTTGCCATTCATTCCCCTATTTCCTATTTAAGGTCTAAAGATTCGTCATGGGTCAGTCATTGGAGATGCACACAACAGGGAGTAAGACAGTCATGGTCCATGCCTTCATAGAGATCGCGGTTTATCAGGAGAAATGATATTGGATGATTGGTTACAATTGTGATGAGCGCTGTGAAGGTCATGTATATAGTTCTATCAGAGTCTAAAACGAGGTCCTAACCTATTGTGGGGGCAACTCCATCCCCGCTTTAGGTCAACAGCTCTATGTATTTATTTTGCTTTGGTTTCTAGGCTGTTAAGTATTGTTTAGTTTTTTGATATTCAATCACAGCTGGGTCTTCCTAGCTATTTAATGATTTTGAAAATTCTAGTAGTTTTTGGAGGGACTAAAGGAAGGCTAAAATGCAATCAATGTAAAATAGGCTGTGATGTAATTAATTGTCACAGACATGTGGTAATCTCATGTCAGAAGGAAACAGCCAAATTTAATACGGTGAACAGGACAGACCTAAGTTTTCCACTTTACACTGGAGCCTTGATAACTCTCAGCTTCTATCAATGTCTGGTGAAATATCTCCAAGAATCAGCACATTTATTGGTCTCAATTCTTTTCTTATTATTGGAACTTTTATTAGTATTCATATTACAAGGAAAATAGAAAGCAATACTGAAAAGATATATCCATTTAAAAATAAGAAATTGGAATTGTCTTTTAAATCACTTTCTTATACTTTTAGTAGTGTAAATTGCTTAGACATAATTGCTTACCTGCTCATACTTGGATGAAATAATACAGTGGAGCTAGAGCTTCTGACCCTAAAATGCTAAGAACGTATCCTGAATCTGTGTTAATACTGCTGACCCTAAAACGCTAAGAATGTATCCTGAATCCGTGTTAATATTGCTGACCCTAAAATGCTAAGGATGTATCCTGAATCCATGTTAATATCACTGATCCTCTGCAGCCCCCAACCTCATGGTCTGTTAGGGACTGGGCTGGAGAGCTCTGCCCTGTCCCGGCTTGTCTCGCATGAGGAGGGAGCTGCACAGGAGAAGGTGAGTGGCAGGCGCGTGGGCAGGCGACGGAGCGAGGGGAAGCTTCGGCTTCATGGCTCTCTATCACTGGCATCACAAACTGAGCTCCACCCCCGCTTCCTGCCTGCAACCTGGTCTGTGGAAAAATTGTCTTCCATGAAACTAGTCTCCGGTACCAAAAAGGTTGGGGACAGCTGACTGACCCTATAAAATTAGGATGAGCTGTTAAGTTTTAGGTTTACCTTAGAAAATGCTTCTTCTGAAACTGTACCAATTATGGATACTAAGAAAGAAGATAAGGAGAAGAACTAAGAGTTCCTAAGTAACAGAAAGAAGTTGGTGCCCATCTTTGCTCCATATGTACTTTAAAACATCAAAATACTATGCCATTCTAAGTATAAGGAAATCCAACTCAGTACTGATTTTTACATTATAACTATTTTAATGCTTTCCAAAAATATCAAAAATTTCATATTTCCTTCCATATTTGTAATGTCTTGACTTGCGTGCTCCTCCCATCAAGAGTCGGAGGCTATTTTTCCCCTTCTTAAACCTGGTCTTGACAATTTGACTCACTTTGGTCAATGTGACATGAGTAAACTTGCAAATAGAGGCTTCAAAAGTGCTTGAACTTAGGGATTTGGCTTTTTTTTTTCTGTTTTTCAGAACTCTTAGACTACTGTGGGTAGAAACCAGGACCAGCCAAAGGCAGAGGAGGGAAGGCATGCAGCAGAGACGAGTTTGTTCCTTGCTGTGGAGATGAGGCTCGCTAGGCCTGACCGTCCTGCTAAGGGCGATGAATGAGGCCAAGACCATCAGCCCCATGGAGACGATCAAGTTGCCCCAGGCCAGAAGAATCAGCCAGTTTACTCACAGAGTCACGAACGTTAATAAAGTGGTTGTCGTTATACTCTAGTTTGGGTGCAGTTTTGTTATCTGGTACCAGTCCTCCCGCAGGGTGGGAAGTCTGGTTCTGCCTGTGCCCACGCCGTGACAGCAGGCCTGGCCACAGGGGATCTTCCTAAAGCAGGAGCATCCTGAGGTGAGAACAGAAAGATCAACAGAACTGATTCCAGGGACCAAAGTGAGGAGAGAATGACCAAAACGAGGATGGCTTCTTTGAAAGGAGATGCAAAACTCCTTTGAAAGACAATGAGAAAGGACTATTAAGACAAATGAAAAATCGTACCCAGAGAACAGCATATTATCTAATACCATCCATTAAAAATTATTTTGCATCGTATTATTTGGGTTGAAAACATTATGCCATCTTTGTGATATCTTGCCTCCAAGAGAATTCAAATTACTGTATAGCCTGTGTATACATAATTAATTATACATATATATATATATATATATTTTTGCCTCAGAGAACATTAATGGGGCATAGAGAAGGAGATGATGTGAAAGCATCCTGCACAGTACATGGCATAATGTGATGCACTCATTGTACTTCTAACACTTCCTGAATGGCTTACTAGTGCCAGGGGCTGTTCTTTTAACGTGTGTGGGTATCGACGTACTTAATCCTTGCATCATTCTCTGCGTAGGTAGTATCTTTACCTCCATTTTATAATTAAGGAGTCTGAGCCAGAGGGAAGTTAGTTACATAGCTAATATGCTGGAACAGGAATTTGAACCCAGTTGGTCTTGCTCCCAAGACACCCCTCAAAACCCAATAATTTTTTAGCACTTCTCATTTCAGGAATTTTGCTAAGGTTTTTACAAGTAAAAATCAAGTCATTAAATTCTCATTTCTCTCTGAGGTACTATTGCTATCTGCATTTTATAGCAGGTCCTCAAAATGTGCTAGTTGTGTGCCCCTCCCTTTTCTGTCTGTCTCTTGCCCATTTCTGCACTCTCTGCTCCTGGTCCTGCAGGAGGAAGAGTGCCTGTCTCCAAGGTGCCCAGCCTCACTCTTCGCACACTCTCACCTGAGCTGCCCGGCGCCATTCTGTGTGGTGTCTGGCTCGGCCGATGCTCTTGGGTGACGGAGCCAGTCCCTTTTGGCAATATACAGGCTTAGCCAGGCCTAGCAGGAGTGTGTTTATGCAACACGGAAATACCCCACCCAGACTCATTAAACCTAGAAACAGCTGGTAACTATTACTGTGTATCTGCTTCACAGATAAGTAAAAACCAGCCAGGAGCTGTTATTTCATTTCCTCAAGGTATACAGCAAATCAGTGCTTACGTGGCAATGAAAGCACAGGCCTCTTGCCTCTGCTTCCACACTTTCTTGTTTCATTACGTCATGACTCCTTCTTCTTTTTTATTTTTTTTAAAAAAAGGATGTGTCTTCCTTCTTGTTTATAGACACCATAAAATTTTAATTTAGAAAAAAATTTAAAACATAGCACTTTATATGTAAATTATTAATGAGGTCAGTTCTTACACTTAATTCAGAAGGAATTTAATTTTCAAAAAGTAAGTTGAATTGGCAACGAATATGCTTTTGTATCATGATGAAAGTCTTGGGGAGTACACTTCCTTCTCTTCCCTGCTCAAACCCCTACCCCCGCCTCTTAGGAAGCATTTAATTTGAAGTTACTGGGTCAACTGAACCAATAAATCTGTCATTTGGCAACGCTAAAACGAATGCAGATGTTTTGGAATATTTCTTGTCCAAAATAAAAATACTAATTTTGCTGATAAGGTTTAAAAAATACTTCATAAAACCACATTTCATATTTTTAAATATTATCAGATTTTCATATTAAAATAATCTCATGAGAAATATGTTGGGAAGTTCATTGATTTAAACACTACTGCAATTGATATAATTTCCTTTTAATATCAAAGATCTGGCTCATAAAAATAAATTTATAGGAAATGTTTCCCCTTGTGATTATCTTGTGTTTTCTTGGCACGATAAATAAGAAGACAGATTTTCTGCAGATGTTCTATTAGCATATTGAGTATTCTGACCCATAAGTCTGACTTAAGTTTAATTATTAATAAAAGTATCCACCTTAAAAACCATTGGAAATAAGTTGAACATATTTCTTTCAGTTTAATGCCAAATGGAAACTAGTTTTGTAACATCCATAAACTTCTTTTTGTATAAAGTAATTTAAGAAACCTGTACTTCCTTTACAATGATATGGTAATAGTAAAAATTACATGTAAATATATATTTAAAGGGGGAGGGGCGAGGGGGAGGAGGGGACGGATATATGCATACACAAAGGGTGCAATGCGCACCCTCCGAGAGATGGACATGCTTGGGACTGGGACTTCGGGGGAAGGGGGGGGCAAGGGCATCATACGTAACCTAAACACCTGTACCCCTATAAACAACAAACAATAAAAATAAATAAATAAATATATATATATATATATTTAAATATATAGTATCTCTTTGTAGAATCATCCAATTAAGTTACATATACTTGAATTCAAAATAAAATAACCAATAATTATATGTGTACAGCTACTGGGATGGGAACTTTTCAAATTCATAAATTATTAAGTGGAAAATTTTGATTTTGGTTAATTATTTTGCCCCCACTGCTGTAAACTTTGGTGACATTTGAAACGAAAAGATTTCTTGCTCATACTTATCCCGTGAAGCAGTAAAAGGCCAAAGTGCAAGGAAAAGAAGTAAATTCTTTATAATGCTAGAAATCTTCTGAATTTAAGACTGGATGGGGAGTGGTAAGAAAATTGTGGTGTTTTAAATAATTATGGGTTAAGTAGGAAAAGATAGGAGAGAAATATTGACAGGATACTATAGAAGAAAAGATAAAAATGGGAGACTTGTCTTATTACATATTTTGAAATACATTTTATTTAAATCACTTTCAATAAAAGTATAATATTTTCCCATACTATTCTAGTTTTAACATTTCTAGGTCATATTTATTAGTCGATGTTCTTAAGCCAAGGTTATGTTCTATAAATAACCAGAGCAATCTATTATAAGTAGGTATATTTTATCCTGTGATTTCTTTTAAAGATCCATGCTGTTGACCTAATACTTCTATTCAGAAGTAACAAATAATTAGTTGAATCTGGTCCCAAAGGTAACTGTATTTTGAAGCAAATAATTAGAACAAGTCTTAACAAAGGGTATTTGCCTACTACCCACTCAGACTTGACTCTAGTTAAAACAGGCACGAAAAGAATACACAATAACACATCAAAAGCACTACAAACACAGATGTGAACATAGCCCAGCTCACATGTTTTCCCATATAGATTACAAAGTTTGCTTTACAAATTTCCAGACAAGTACACATAAAATGAGATTTCTTCTATATGTATTTTTATTAACCTAACGTAAAAAGTCAGTTCTCTTGCAAATTGACATCAGAACATTTCACTGCTTACTGAGTACTGTAATTATTTGACTTTCTTCCAAAAAATTTTCTACAATTGGAAACTATGTTTGAAAATAATCACATATCTGATTATGCATCAGTTTTGCCCTCTATCTACCCCATGTTTCTCTTCTTTAGAAATTTTATTTCAATTTATAAAGATAGTGTGGGTATTCATACTACTATTGGTAGCACACCTGAAGAGAGATGGGCAAAATGGTGGCTGCGGCTTCTTTTTGAGTTCTAATATATAACTCACAGATGTGTCACTTTTTCCCAGCTAGTCCTTAAAAACTACAGAAAGACCAATCCTGTTGATATTTGGTTATGGGATTTTTTTCCCCCAAAATGTTTAGCTTGAAGTATGGAAAAAATTTTCAGTGACCTACTAACCTAGTTAGATCTTTAGAGTGAGGTTTGTGAGGTTTTGGCCACAAAAAGATTCCCTTAATTGATTCTGAAGATGACTGTATATCTCCATAACTCATTTCCGTCCTCGTATAAATGTGGAAAAAATTAGGATCACCACATTTGGTAAAATAGTGATCTAGATGCTTTGTTCTTATATTTTTAATCCATCAGTCTGAAGATTTACTCGCTACTCTAAAACTTTGGAATTTCTGACTGTTCTGACATACATTTGATGTAAAGAGCACAAGTAGCAAAAAAATATATAACTATTCTATGTTTCTCATTTTGTATTTTTAAAAATTAATTCTGGACTTTAAGCTGCAAAGCACCTAGAAGGTCTGAAAGAATTGATTCTTCCCTCTTGCTTTTCTTTGGAAGACAGTGATACGACAAAGTATATCCTCAGTCATGAAAAATACTGACGGTTATTTTCTAGCAGAAAGATTCATTTAGAATACTTAGGTTAAAATTTGACCTCTTCATGTGAATAACACAATTACATATACTTATTTTTTTGTGCTAATTATTGTAGAATAGCAGGCTGGTACCTCGTTCTTAATTCCTTCCCAATACACAATGGCAACTCCGAGAAGTCCATGTGATTATGATCTCATGGACATGGTTTTGGTCCTTATGTAGGTCTGCTAGGCCTGCAGAGAAAAATTCCCATTTCAAGATTTCAACTGAACTACTGGTGTTAACCAACGGCTATTCAAATTTGAGCTCTGGGCAAGAAGACAGAGCAGGAGAAAACACGAGGATAGCACGTAACCCAGAATCTAGAATGGGTAATATAGTTTTCAGGTAAGCAGACTAGTACGTGGAACATCCCTGAGCAAAATACACCTTGTGAATCTGTAAGAACACACTGTGGTTTTAAAAATGATTCTGCTTTTATTTCAAGGGTGGAGTGCACCAGAGTAGAGGTTACAGTGGGGTAGGGGCAACACGTGCAGCACATTAGTTCTCAAACCTGGATCGCTGTTGGAATCATCTGGGGTGGCCCCGGCAACCTCTAGAATCAGAAGTTCTAGGATATGTCCTGAGAATCCCTTTTTCAAAATCTCTCTACTCTATGGAAGCTACTACTGTAATGGCCAGAGAGTAGTCTTGAAATCAGAGAGACCAACGTCTGTGTTTGCTGAGTCTCATTGTTCTCATCACTAAACAGGGGGAAATGATACCTGTTTTGTAGAGCATTGCAAGACAAGAGTAAATCATATGTAAAATGCCTATTAAACAATTATTACTCAGAGGGTAACCACTATTTTAAAGATCGATCAGCTTGATTTAATCATCTCACAATGTGTACATGTATCAAAACATCAGGTTGTACGCTGTAAATATATGCAATTTTTACTGGGCAATTATACCTTAATAAAGATGGGAAAAATACATTTTTTAATCAATAATACATGTTATAATGCAGGATGAATAACTTCAACCAGGAGAACAAGATTTGTCAAGCTTGACGAGAGAAGAGTTCAAAAGCTGAGTGTTAAGAAATAATATAAGAAGAAAGGAAAAGGGTGGATGAGGAAGAGGCTGAGCAATTCAGAGTGATGGGAAGGCACTGATGTGAGCAAGCACAAAAGTGAAGGGCAGAATCCTGGAGAGAGGGAGGCCCACATGTCAAATAGCGTTAGGGAGAGGTTGGAGGGGGAACAAATCCAGAACTCAGGGACAAAGTTCCTGAACCCCAGTTCAAGAACCAAGGCAGAGCCTGTCAGCAGAGATGAGAATTCAGGGATTCCACCAGTGACGGTGCACGTCATCCAGCGCTAGGGCCCTGCTGGAGCAACCCTCCTAGATTTAGGAGATAGGAACAGGCCATGGATGGGGAGCACAGAGAGCCTGGGCCATGGTGTCTGAGATGACATTATAGTTCTCCCCATTTAATTCCCATTCTGTGGACATAAAGAAACAGATCAAAAGACTGAAATAGTCAAAATTCTTCTCAAATTTGAAAAAAATGTGGAGAAATGGATGTGTCGTTCACAACCGATAAAAACATGACATCATGTCTTTGTTAATTCGTATCAATATTTTTCTCTCCATGCAAAGAGCAAAGAGATGGGTGGCTTTGGGTCTAGAGAGAAGAAGGCAAAGACTTCCCTTGAGAGGAAATATGAACTGAGACTTGGAAACGAGAATGACAGTGTCATTTAAAGAGAAAACAGTCTACCTACAAAGTTAGCAGTAGATTGTAAGTGCAGGTAATGATGGAAAATGGACGACTAGAATGCCAATGCAGTGACTTGGGTATTACTTTTACTGAAATTTTACTACCTTGTCCAGATCATGGGACTACTATAGATTAAAATTTTAAGGAAAAAAACAACCTCTTGTATTCTTTCTTCTCTCTCTTTTTATTTTGGTAAAGACATTTTATTTCCTCTGCGTTTCATGAAATTGTTCATACGGTTTTAATCCTGCTATCTAATTGTGTAAATACTAGACAGAACTAAAGATTAATTTCTAGTTTGAATGTTGTTTACCTGAAATGTTTAACAATGTTATTTAGTAGAACTACAGATTGATTTCTTGTTTAAATGTTGCTTACTCAAAATGTTTAGCAATGTCATGTGAATACGTTGGTTAGCGAGTGACCATTTAAAAGTCTTTATAAAATCTAGGCACTCTTACGGGTCTCTTTTACATTAAATTTATTAAGATGGCCATATACCCCACATTAAATGTTATCTCTATATAATTACATAAATTGAGTTTCAATGTAGTTGAATAGTTTATATACTATTTTGTACACATTAATTAGTTTTTATTATTTTTATTATTATAATTTAGTTTATTAATAATTAGCTCATAATTAATAGTTTTTATTATTAATACTTAGTTCATAATTTAAATTTATAATTTCCTTTTCATATTTTTGAGCTAACAATTTTTTTAGAGTCTTGAAAATCTGACAAGCCTAGGATGCACTGCTTTTACAGATTAGCACAAAAACAATTGTCCTGGGAGTGAAGATTATTTTATATACGTAAAATAACCTCTTGGGAAAAACATGTCTTAAGACTCACTATGAAAGAATATGAGACAGTGTTTGTTGATCCTTCAAATATCCCATTTCTCAAAATAATAGGATTTAGTGATTGGTTTCTTGGGTTGGTATATTTTGTATTTATATCTTCTTTTCTAAAGTATCTTTCAAATTTCTTGAATGCACAGCCTTTCTTTTTAGGCCTTGTTTTATATTCAGGATCAGTGTAGTTTTTTCTACTTAGTTTACATATTAATTGTTCCTTCAAATTCCAACCACCTCATTTTTCTTTAAAAAAAATGGTTATTAAACTTCTGAGTCAACTTCCTATGCTGGTTCCAGCTGGCAGAAATCCTGAGAATGTGTTATCAATATATTTATTGCACGATATTTAAGAATTTACTGCTGGACTTTCTGCGTTCTGACCAACAGAACATTTTTAATAGGTCAGCATGTAAGTTTTTGTATTAAAATTAAGTTTCTGAAAGTTTGCATCTCTGCATATGTTATTGGGTTGAATGCCATCACTGAACTCAATATATAAATAATATAATAAGTAAATACAGGAAGAACATCTGCCACTTCATAGACTTAAAGTAAAATTCCATTACAAATTAACTGATTCCTTTGCTAAGTATTTTCTACTACAAAGAATTTATCTATAAACCTAACAAAACCCAACCCATATACGCCTCATCTATTTTTCCTTTTCAGCTGGCAAATAAACTGTTTAAAATCAACTGCTGTTGAAAGGCATTGTGCCACATCTGGGCCTGAGACCTGCCTTATCATAGGAACTTGGGTGGAGGTGCAAAAGCAAAATATTTCACAGGAAGTCTATTGTGAGAAGCCCATGGGGACCATTCATATCTGAGATACACGGCAGATTCAGGAAGTCACCAAAGGCTGAAACATTTCTCTTTTTATAGTCAAGTAAAAAGATACAATTTATAAAGTGGTAGAGGAATGAAATAAATAAAAAGGGCATAAATGTCCTAAATTACTTTTAGACAGTGGAACTGATTTTTTTTTTCTTTTTGAAATGGAATGTTTTCTATAATCAGTTTTTTGTTGTTTTAAAAGAAATGACATTACCTACTAAAATGTCACCTATTTGGAAAAATATAGAAAATATACTATAAATATCATCCATATGGACTAGTAAGAGGGGTTAATTCAAAATATTATTTCATTATGTGGCATTAAGGAGTAAGAAAGCAATAAAATCATTTAACAGCTTTTGAATTTGCAAAAACGTAATGTGACGAACAAGCAAATACATTCCGCCGGCTTAGATCATTAGAGATTCCTATAGCATGTCTTTATTCCCAACAATGATCACAAACAAATGAAAATTACAGAGGATGAAATGTACTGTTTTAGTTACAGCTTTCAGTATATCTTCCTAACAAATTTTGTTACATCTAAATGCTTCTAAATGGGGACAAAATAACTCATTAGATTTTTGCCTGAGCTCCTGTTGGAAAGCATTGTTTTTCCAGTTGTTTTATTCCTTAGAGAAAAAAGAAAGGAATGAAATAAGGAGCGTAGAGAGAAGCACAAGTAAAGATCTCTGTGTGGTCTGATAGAATAACGTGGTGTGGCCTGCAGCTAGACCCCTACGGACCTGAGAAAATACTGGAACTCCTGATAACAGCTAAGTCTTGGTAAAAAAAAAAAAAAAAAAAAAAACACCCTCCCAAATGTAGAGGCTGCAGAGGAGGGTTCCAGAGTACATTTACTGAACTTAATTGAATAGCTTACAATGTACAGTCACGCATCAGTTAACAATGAGGATATATTCTGAGAAATGAGTTGTGATGTGATTTGGTTGTTGTGTAAACATCATACTTACACAAACCTAGATGGTATAACCTACTACACACCTAGGTTATATAATATAGTCTATTGCTCCCAGGCCATGACCCTGCACAACGTACTCCTGGACTGAATACTGTAGACAAATGTAATGCAATGGTAAGTATTTATGTATCCGAACATATCTCAGCACAGAAAAGGTACATTAAAAAATACAATATTTAATCTTGTGGGACCAGGGTCCTACATGTGGTCCATTGTTGATGGAAATGTTGTCATGTGGCACATGACTGTATTTGAATATCTAATTCATGCTATGAAAAAAAAAATACAGCTAAAAAAATCTGTGGCTGCTGCTGTCCGTCCCCAAAGCTGCTGCCATGGAAACCACACTCCACTTTCAAGCAAGTATGAGTGGTTCAGTCTCATGTACTTAGTGATGCTCTTTTGCCTATTTTCAAGGTGGTGGCTTTTCTTTCCCAAACATTAAAGCTCAAACCCTGATGCAGGAAGTCTTGTGATAAACAAGTGTTCATCCACTCCCTGGGATCAGAGCTTTCAATCCTGAGCAGAAGGGAAAAAATTTGCAACAAAGAATTGAAGAAATTTTCTTGGACTAACAAATTAAGGTATTCATTTATGTATGGGTGCTCTGCCTGGCTAAAGGGAGCATGCCTTCTAGCTATAAGTCGAACTTTTCTAGAAGCAGGCTAGAAAGAGTGATGATACACAATGTATATCCATACTTTCCAGGAGAAATTTAATTTCAGAGAAGCCATTCTTGTTTCTCCACTTCTTGTTTGGGAAACTTGGTGAAGATACTTAAGGCCTTGGAATCTTTTGTTAAATGGAGAAAAAAATACCTATCTTTCAGTGTAGCTGATTAAGATTAATTGAAGATTAAGTAGAACAATATTTTTAAATGAGCTAATACAATACTTGTGATGCTACCACTGATAATAATTGTTATGAGCTAAATTGTATCCCCCCCAACCAAGTTCATATGTTGAACTAATCTACAGTACCTCAGAATGAGACTGTTTTGAGGACAGTTGCCTTTAAAGAGGTGATTACATTAAAACAAGGGTGTTAGAGTGGGCCTGAATTCAAGCGCTCAGTCATTGGCGTTCTGTTATGGAGGTCCTAGCAAGGAAACACAATAACTAACAGAGATTGAGAGCTTACTGTAATTTTTATAATGAGTACTATTTCTTGGGAGAGTTGCTGAACTAATTTAGAGGGTGGACAAGGATGCTGAAGAAAACATTCTTCCGCCTTTGCCTCCAACTTCCCAATAGACCAGCTGTAGCTTAGGCAATTATTTTATTTGTATTATTATTGCAAGAACAAGGAGAGACCATCTCTGACAGTAGCTGAAAGGGTCCTTTTCAGTTTATCTGTGTTATATAACTTAGTTCTTAATGAAATCTACTTATCAAATAAAATCCGTATATTTTGTTACATTTTTTTCATTCTTCTCCCTATGAAAACATTTCTTACAAATATTGTGATATTTTGAGCATGGAGTAAATGGAAACGCAAACCCAGTTCATGGAAGATATTTGCTTACGGTGTTCTCTCAAGGCAGACAGTCCATTAGCCCAATCTGAAAGATCTATTACCCTTTCTCCCTCTTTAAACAAGCATAGTCAGTTTTACTTCCTCACATTTTATTAACAATACAAATTTCTCTACTCTGGTGAATATGGATAAGTCTATTCTTTCTTGGTAAGCAGGAGGAAGTCTGAATTACAATTCGAAATACAAATTTAGTCTGAGTAAAAAAATGGAAGGAGCAGTAAATAAATGGTGAATAGCATTATGATGCTCAAAGAAGGCCATCGAGATGTCTGTTGGTTAAGATTTCCATGTGACATACATTACGTGTGCATATATATGTGCACTATTAATTACATAATAGAAATAACCTATATTGTATGTTGTCTACTATCTATATCATCTATCTATATCTATAATCTATCTATATCATCTATCATCTATTTTCTATCATGTACATTTTAACTTGGGACATGGATACAGATTAGGAAATAAGTAACTCGTAGTGAATAAATTAAAATGGGAATTCTTCCATTGAGGTTGCATATATCTAAAGTTGTAAGGACCCACCTACATGTTGCTTTCAGTGTTGATCTTTTCCTTTAAAGATCAAATATAATTACCATTTGTAAATTAATCTTTAGGCAATTATTTGGCTAATATCTCGGCTCACTTATCTAAGAGAGAAAAGAGCAAGAACTGAGAGGACTCCTTCAATATTGACTACAAATGTGGTAATCCTAGAGTTCCTAACAAAAACCAACTATGTAACGTTTAGCTACACAGTTAGAAACGCCTGGGGAGAGCTTAAATTTGCAGTATGTGTGCAATAGTTTATCTGAACTTTAATTAAATAAGGCATACTTTGTAACTTGCTTATTTTGGTTTCTGCTAGTTTTTTAATGACCCTTCTAGTTTTTCTTACCCTACAGTTCACTAGTTTGTTTCTTTTTAATGTTTGTTAAAACACATGTTTAATCTCAAAATTATATCACTTAAACCAAGGAACAGCCATTTTTCATAGACTTTTAGCATGACTACAATTGTTGTAATTTTGTGTGGTCTTTGCTGGGTACTTTAAAAATAAATAACAAGCACTTAATAAACTCATTTTTTCTCTACTTGTCTATATTTGTTATATTAAAATAAGGTATCATTTATATACCTGGGTGGAAAAATAATTTTTCTGCATTAAAGAACAGAGGAAACATTAATATTTTTGTTTTCAGATTGGGAAAAACATGCTTGGAAATATAAATCAGTGTAAACAAACATTTTAAGATCTAATCATCCAGCCCAAAATATCAGAGATCTTCTGGGTTTTTAATGCTGCTCCTACAGTGTTTTATGGTTGTCAAGCTTTTCTAGAAAACATATTGTCTATCAAGTTGTTGAATTTTTCAATTTAAAACATAAGCTGTTTATCAAGAAGTATATAAAATAAGAATGTGGAGATCAATGAGTTATCCACCTTTGAGATCAAGAAATGGAAAATTGCCAGTGCTACAGACGACCTATATCCCCCTGTACACTCCCAGTCTTTGTTCTTTCTCTGCTCCACTGAAGTTCGGTTTGACCTGATTTGAAATTCATATAAATGGAGCCACAAAGTACGTTATTATTATTATTTTTTTTTGGTTGCTTCTTTCTTACAACATTATGACTGTGAGATTCATCTATGTTGTTACGGGTAGCAGTATTTCATTCTCTGTCATTGCTGTTGATTATTGCACTGGACAGAGATTCCACAATTTATCTATCCACTTCACCGTTGATGGAAATTGGGACTGTTTCCAGTTTTTGACTTTCATGAATAATGCTGCTATGAAAAGTCTTCTACATGCCTCTCGTGATACACGTGCAAACATTTCTGTTAGAAATAATACTACCAGTGGAATCGCTGTGTTATAGGGCATGTGTATGTTCAATTTTAGTGGATACTGCCTAATAGATTTCCAAATTCTTTGTATAAATTAAGACATTAACCAACGGTGTATGAGAATTCCAATTGTTCCACATCCTTTCCATCTCTTGGTACTCAAAATCCTTTGATTTTAGCCATTCTAGTAGGTATGTAGTAATATCTCATTTTGATTTTAATTTAATTTTCCTGACTAGTACTGTCCCACACTTTTTCATGTTTGTCGGACATTTGGATAGAGGTCTTGTGCTCATTTATCTTTTGGGCTGTGTTTTTTCCTTATTGAGTTTTGTACTTGCATTTTATTTATACTGCATACAGGCCCCTTACCTGTTATATGCGTAGCAAATATATTTGCTCTTTTCTCATTCTATGACTTGCTTTTTAACTTAATGCCATCTTTTGATGAACACAATTTCTAAATATTACAGTGGTTTAATTGATCTTTTCCCCCTTATTGATAGAGGACTTTTTGCTTTATATTTAACAAGTCTTTCCCTAATCAAGGTTGTGAATATATGAACTTGTATTAATTATCTTACCAAATTATATTACTTTGCTTTCATATTTAGATCTACACTCCATCTGGAATCATTTTTTGTATGTGGTGTGAAGTAGGAGTCAAGATTCAATTTTTCCCATATGAGTATCCAATTAAACCATCTCCATTTATGGAAAAGTCTACCCTTTCCCCATTGTGCTGTGGGGCCATTTTGACATCAATCAAATAGATACATTTATGATCTCTCTACTCTGTTACGCTGATCTATTTTTGTACCAACACCACACTACCTTAATTTTTGCAAGTTTATAAGCTTTGATATTCAGTAAAACAAACCCAACCTTGTTTTCCTTCAAGAGTGCACTTGTTATTGGCCCTTTGTGTTTCTATATACATTTTAGAATCAGTTTGTCTAGCTCCACAGAAAACAAACACAAAAATTTTCGATAGATTTAGGGGGTACAAGTGTTTTTTTTGTTTGTTTGTTTGTTTTTTTACATGGATGAATTGTATACTGCTGAAGTCAGGGCATTCAGTGTACCCCTCACCAGAATAGTAGACATTGTACTTGATAGGTAAATTTTTTATCCCTCACCCCATCGCACCCTTCCCCCTTATTAGTTTTCAATGTCCATTCTACCACTTTATGACAGTATATAACACTCATTAGGCTCCCACTTATAAGTGAGAACACGTGGCATTTGTTTTTACATTCCTGAGATACTTAGGACGATTATCTCCACTTCCATCCAAGTTGCTGCAAAGACATTATCTCATTCCTTACTATCGCTGAGTAGTACTCCATGGAGTGTGAGTGTCTGTGTATTTCCTTCAATCACCCAATCAGTTGATGGGCACATAGGTTGGTTCCATATCTTTGCAATTGTGAATTGTGTGTGATAAACATTTGGGTGCAGGTGTCTTTTTGATATAATGACTTTTTTCCCCACTGGATAGATACCCAGTAATAGGCCGCTGGATCAAATGGTAGTTCTATTTTTAGTTCTTTGAGGAATCTCCATACTGCTTTAAATAGTGGTTGCACTAGTTTACATTCCCACCAACAGTGTCTAAGCATTCCCTTTTCATCATATCCCTGCCAACCTCTATTGTTTTTTGACTTTTTAGTAATGGCTGCTCTGACAAGAGAAAGGTTAGTATCTCACTGTAGTTTTAATTTGCATTTCACTGATGATTGGTGATGTTAAGCATATTTTCATATATTTTTTGGCCATTTGTCTATTTTCTTTTGGAAAAAAAAAATCTGTTTATGTTTTTCACTTACCTTTTCATGGGGTTATACATGTTCTTCTTGCTGATTTGTTTTGAGTTCTTTGTAGATTCCAGATACTAGCCCACTGTTGGATGTACAGTTTGTGAATATTTTTCCCCATTCTATTGGTTGCCTATTTATTCTGTTCATTATTTCTTTTGATGTGAAGAAACTTTTTAGTTAATTAAACCCCATTTATTTATTTTTGTTGTTGCTGTATTTGCTTTTGGTGTCATAGTCCTAAATTCTTTGCCTCTCTAGGCCAATGTCTGGAAGAATTTTTCCTATGTTTTCTTCTAGAATTTTTATGGTTTCAGGTCTTGCATTTAAGTTTTTAATCTATCTTAAGTTTTTTTTATATGGTTAGAGATAGGGATCCAGTTTCAGTCTTTTTCATTTGGCTATGCAGTTTTCCCGGCACCATTTATTGAATAGGGCTTACTTTCCCCAGTGTATGTTTTTGTCTGCTTTGTCAAACATCAGCTGATTGGCCGGGCGCGGTGGCTCACGCCTGTAATCCTAGCACTCCGGGAGGCCGAGGCGGGCGGATCGTTCTGAGCTCAGGAGTTCGAAACCAGCCTGAGCAAGAGCGAGACCCCGTCTCTACCAAAAATAGAAAGAAATTAATTGGACAGCTAAAAATATACATATAGAAAAAAAAAATTAGCCGGGCATGGTGGCACATGCCTGTAGTCCCAGCTACTCGGGAGGCTGAGACAGTAGGATTGCTTGAGCCCAGGAGTTTGAGGTTGCTGTGAGCTAGGCTGACGCCACGGCACTCGCCCCAGGCAAAAAGAGTGAGACTCTGTCTCAAAAAAAAAAAAAAAAAACATCAGCTGATTGTACCTATATGGCTTTATTTCTAGGTTCTCTATTCTGTTCTGTTGGTCTGTGTCTTTGTTTATAACTAATGAAATAATAAGGAGTTTTTAAATGTAAAATAACATTTTGAGTTGATAAGATTCATTAGACCAAATGGAGATTCTGATAATTGCCTTATTAAATTATTTCTTCGGGCTTAAAGATTTTGGAGAAATGTTTTGAAATGTCCCTTAGAGATCATCTAATTTTTCAATACTTGACATTTGAGAGTTGTAGTTTGCTGCAAATGTTCTCTTTTAACCACTTTCACACATCTTATTGTGTTCTACTCCTGGAGTTTACAGCACACTCAACAGTTCCCCGAGGTCATCTTCAATCATTCAGCAGTGCTTGCAATGATTTTTTTGTTGTTGTTTTATAAATAAGCAATGAAAGAGTAAGAAAAAATCCCATTGTAAAAATTACATTTCCTTTTCTGCAGTGGTTTTAATTTTATCGAATATTACTCAATTTTGTCATAAACCACTTATTTCATATTGCACTATGTAACATTTTATTCATATAATCTATTGTAGAGTACTTATTTTTCATATTTTTTATATTCCTTTAGGTAAATTGCCCCAGTTTTTATTTTTTGTCTGTCTCCATAGCTCTGCATACCTTTCCTTTTCACCTTTCATTAGTAGTTAATTTCAAAATGCAATTAGAAAGAATTCCACTGAGCATCACAGGCAATAATTGGCTTCTTTGTTTTCAATGCTTATTAAAGATCACGGGAAGATGTTTTTTAACTAAGAATGTTTAGAATAGACGACAAAGAGAGACTCTTTGGATACACTATTGAATATTTTGGCATTAATGGGGTATAGCATATGAATGAACCATTAAATAAATTATATCCTTGCCATTTGTCTTTTAGGGGGGTTTAGCAATAATAATTAACCTGGTTGAAAGGAAAGCTTTTGATTCCTGGATTCTTTAAAAATAAAAACACACATTATGTTTTGGGTTCTCTTAGTTAACAAAATATCAGATTATTTTATTCTGTATTTCAACCTCGGCATTGAGTTGTGTACATGGAACATGGCTCTATTAGTTTAAGTCCCATGTATACTAAAGAATCCGGGGGCGGGGGAGGGTCTGACAAAAAAATGCAGGAAACTTAAAGTGCTCCACAAACCATGCTCTAGAGTCACGCAACTTCAGAATGCCTGTGGAGTATCCCAATGCATCAAAGTATGGCAGCTTCTAATTACCAGCGTTTCAATTTTATAAGGGCAAATTATCCTGGTGAGAAATGAAGCAGAAAATTTAAAAGGCATGGAGGTCTTTACGAGCATGTAAAAGAACATTCCAGGGAAGCTGCTGATGGCCTTATTAACAATAAAATGGAAACTTAAAACCAGATGGATCTTGACTCTTAACAGTTGATCAGACATTATGTTGAGACGGTGGATAGTTATTGTCAACCAAAATTTTCTACTTGATAATTCTGTGGTGAAGAGTTCACCATATTTATGGCCTGGAATATGATGTATTATTTGTAAACTTCAGTCCAGCAGTAACAGCCATAGGCTTTCATATACATAATTTTCAATGTGGACACTGTACAGTTTTCAAAGTTCTTTAGAAAACATCACTTCTTGGCCTTGTGGCTAAGATCAAGTGTAGTATCTGTTCTTATTAAAGTTTCTTAGAAAACAATTTTTTTGTAATTATATTTTAAGCAATTATATTAACTTAACTGTGGCAACTCAGCTATTAAATCTTTACCCTTAACATTTCTCCATCACCATTTTGGTTTCAAGTAGAGGGGATAATTTTGCACTACTTCATTCACCTAATGCTATAGTTTTACATTCTCTCCCACCCTCTCTCTTTTACGTTCATTCAACTTCGAACGTGTACTGTGGGTCAGGAAAGATGGTGCCACACATTTTATTACATACCTTCGGTTTTCACAACAATGCCTAATCCTCACAAAGGTATAGGAAGTAAACAAATCATCAAAGGTAGCATTAAAACAAGAAAGAAGAAGACAGCACATGCATTTTAAATAAACAAACTTGGATTGTGAACATGAAAGGACTTTTGAATTTCTGTAAGGAAAAAAGGCGGCAATATTTTTACAGAAAGAAAAGCTGGGCCTAAGAATACCTAACATCTACAGGTTATTATCACATTACTCTCTCTAGGATTTTAAAGCTGTAAGGCAAGAGTCTGTTAAATGTTACTCATAAGATCTGACTAAAAACTGACATAGGCCATAGGCATTTGATGGCTGGCAAGCACACTGCTCTTAATTTTGTTTCTTTCTCGAGTATAAGAGGAAGAAACCTTATTGAATGAAATGTAGGCCAAGCAAACATATGGTAGTGGAATTTCTTTTAGATGAGGTAATTTTAAACTGAGATTTCTCAGAGAAGAATTTTGTTCCCCACAGACTTTTATAATAGTATCTTTAAAATCTGGTCATGACAAACTGGAGAAAATGATCCTCGAAAACCTGAGAATATGCTCAATTCTCTTCTCTGAAATCAATTCTGGGAAGATATCCATATCATTTTGGAACAGCAAACAGATTTGCCTGGTGGAATTTTGCCAGGAAAAAAAGTAATGTAGACATGTTATGCTTTATTGTAGAAACAAGAAGCATTCCTCTCTGCTAATGATTTATGAACAGGAAAATGAGGCGTCCTTGCAGCTATTATCCCCCTTCTTAAGCTGAAATATCATGCTGTTTACATCACCACATACATGTTCACGCCAGTTCAAATGTGTTGCCAATGTATAGTATTAGGCATAAAAAAAGAAAAGAAAACACCATTATACCACACAGCACTAAGTATTTTAGCTATTACTTCTGTGTAACCAAAGTCTTACATTAATATTAATATTACCTTGATAATAAAAATAGGTTAAATTTTATTAAACACAACACTTTGTTACATTTGCTCAATTCTCTATCCATTTCATATCCAGACATTATTATTATAATGGATAGCATTAGCCATCACAATGATCAGATAATGGCCCCGTATTAGAAGATAGCCATTGTGTTCATTTTGTATTATTAAATAAGGCACCTTGCTTCCATTATCTCTTTTAATCTTTAAAACATTTCCATAATGGATGCATTATGCCATTTTGCATATGAGGAAACTAAAGCATAGAGAGGTTAGCAATGTGCCCAAAGTCACACGGCCAACAATCAGCAGGGCTAGGATTTGAACTCAGACAAACTTTCAATAGGTTAACACAGTACGAGAAGGCTTGTTGGAGGAAGTGGTGCATAAATTATGTTTTGAAAACTGATTAGTCCTAAGTCAATGTGGAGGATACACTTCTGGTAGTTGGAATAATATGATGACCAAAGAGGGACACTAGAGTTGAAGACATGCAGGAGACAAATGTGCGTGGGCAGCCTGGAGAGAGAAATTATAACAAATGTAGGCAAACATCCTGCATCACTCAAACAGTAAAAAGATTGTCTATGCAAGAAAAATTTAATTAGGATCAGGTTATAATGCAGTTCCTTGGGGAAAATATATCTTTGAAATTTTGAGGGAAAGATATTATTACTTGAGGAAGATGACCAAGCTATCATTGGTCTGTTAGGGCAATTGAAAAACATTCTTGAAATATGAGAAATGAGAAAAATACCACTCCTATAGTCTTCCTGGAAAAAGAAAAGAAGTCTGGAAAAATTATGCCAACTAAGGAATAAATCAAAATAAAGAACTCTAGATTGAGGAAGATGTAGCAGAATAAAAAGAAATGGACCGTGAGAGCAGTGAAACTAAAGTTATTGTCTAAAAGTGGTGACTGTTGTCACAAAATACTGCAGGTGTCAAATAGCTCATAAAGAAAAGGTACATATTGTGAAGTAGTAATAAAATATAGAGCTAAGTTCTTGGATTATTCCAACAATAATAGCAAAAAGTATGAGGGAGGCACTTGGGGGTAGAATAAAACTTTTATCTTAAAACAGGGGAGTGAGTAGTTACTGTTTTTTTTATTGATAATTTTAGATAAATACATATTCACACTTAAAAAGACATGGAGAAAACTACTAATAGAGTTAAAAACAAGTTATAGGACACATGAATCATTAGACAAAAAGCACAAGCTCAAACCATGTTCAATACATGAAGATAAAAACAAAAATTAAAGAACTATAGATATGCCAAGGAAACATAAAGTAAAATCACAAATAAGCAAAGTTACCAGTTTTGACAATAAATACAATTGAGTTAAAAATCTTATCGAAGAAGAGACTCAGTTTGGATAAATTATAAAATAATGATATTCTGTTTATGAGACATTTTTACAATAAAATGTTAAACTAAAAAGAAGGTTAAAATAAATATTACAAATATAATTCAGGCAATGAAAGCATAAAGAAATGTAGAGCAGCAAGGTTAGTAACAGATTATATAAGAATTCAAGGCAAAAAGGCTTAAAAATAGCAAAAAGGATTGCTTATGTTTGAAAATATCCAATCTACAATTAAAATACAGAGATCACAAACATTCATGCTCAAAATAACATTATTACAAAATCTGTAAAGCAAAAACTATTAGAGGTATGAAAAAATAAAAGAAGAGGATATGTTACAAGTGAATGAAGATGATTTTTAACCTGGGCCTTTTTCAGGTTAAGTAGACAAAAAATAAAAAGATATAAATAACTTGAATAATAATCCTACGAATACATTTCATATTAAAATCATTCTCCCCTGAGATCCTCCTCAGCTACCAGTTACCATTTTTTTTTTTTCTTTTTCAACACTTTGCCCAATGTATTCTCTGAAGCTCCTTTTCTGGACTGCTAGACCATTCTAAAACAACTCATTTTTTTCCAGACTTCTGTATTGTCCAGTATCTCTATACCCATCACCTCTAAGACTATCTTTAAATATCTGAAAAGCCAGCAAACAGATCTACTGATATGTATTATGTTCTAGCCTCCTAAAAGAGTGGAAGAGGTGCTGCGGAATAAAGAAAATATAAAAAGCAAATATATTTTCCACTTGTGAAGGTGCTTGGTTGTAATTTGCAGTGGGACGAAAAGTATAGCATAAGACCAATGCTATTGGGCACTGAGCAATTCACTTCTGTAAAATTTTGGATGGTGTTCTGGATGATGAGTGGAGAATGTAAACAGTATTTCCTATAGCAAAAGAAATCTCATTGTATTATTTTTTTCAATTTAATATCCCATTATTTTCAGCTTCCATTCCTATTGGGGATGGAATTAAAAAAATAGTTTAACACTAATTTCCCCAGACCTTTGGCTTTTGAGTATTGAACCAATGTAAAAGTATCAACCACGGTCTGACTATAGACACAGACAGAGGAAGCAGTTTAAATTGTCTGATTAAGGAAACTAGAACAAGAACACACTGGACAAAAACATACTAGGCAGTACAGCAGGAGTGTTATGAAACAAGCCACAAAGAAGTAGATCAGTTCAGAACAGTCAAAGCCTAAAGTCGCCCCGGGGTCCTAAGTGAAGGGAGGGTGTATCTCAATATCAGAACAGTATCTTGTATATTCTCTATAGTTACTTTGTATATAACCATGGATAGCAAGCTGCATATTATTCTTAATTAAAGTGTAGGTTCATTCAGCATTAAAATATTGTTTTTAAGTAGGGGGATGAACCAAGAGGACCCTCACTGACTAATACGGCAGCAATTCTGCTGTCAAGAGTAAAAAAACTAGGTTAACAGGACTCTTTAAAGAACAGTTTTAATGACGCTTTTTTTGTTAAGGTTTTCATTTTCTTCCTCATTTCATAAATGAAGTCAAAGAAGAAGAAAGTTCCAAGACCAGTTATTTCATAGTCAAGAAGAACTGACCAAATGGTAGTGTACGTGGAAGAGCACAATCTTTTCTGTATGTAGAATGTGGTTGCTTGCTGGGCTGGCATTAAAGTGAGTGGAGTCGCTGTATTCAGGCTATAAAACCTCAATTTATCCATCCTCCCTGACACAAGAACTGTCACATTGAGACTGTTCTAGAGAGATGTATTCTCTATGGCTTTGACTAGAAACGCAAAGCAAAAGAAATCAAAACAAAGTTTTAGAATCTGAGTTTAGTATTTCTCACACTATACAAAGAGAATTGACTTTAGAGTAATTTTAGCAAATGCTAAAGCAAATGACTCACTTGCCATGCACCGGGATAGGAAGAAGGTATCCTATATAGTCATCCCTGTTCAGAATTTCAAGTTTATAGCTTTTAAGAGTTTTGATTTTCTTCACTTTTAAAAGGTTGCTAATTATTCCTATATAAAGAAAAGCATGGAAATTGGAGGAAAAATTGTTCCTGATTCTGAAAAAATTCAATTTTGCTTGATAGACCAGGTAAAAGTCATGATTCCTATACAGATATCGTCTAGTACACATGTGGTTTACCTACTTATACTGTGTGGTAGTAAAGGAATGACATAAAAGGTGGGCCTGTCCCAGATACAGAGTTTAATTTAGTTTTATATAAAATACTTGGTTTTGGCTGGGCATGGTGGCTCATGCATGTAATCCTAGTGCTTTGGGTGGCTGAGGCAGGAGCACTGCTGGAGTCCAGGAGTTCGGGACTGCAGTGAGCTATGATGACATCACTGCACTCCAGCTTGGGAGACAAAGTGAGACTTTGTCTCAAAAAAACAAAATGGTTTTGTAGAAGAGAATGTGAAATTGAATTTATCAATACAAATGAGTTTTACTTAAAAATCTTTAACTCCAATTTCTCTCCACAAATATATTTTTTATATTGTCGGGTCAACTGAAAGGAAAATACAGTAAGTAAATTTATAATTTATAAGGTGCATATTGAAGGACACATTTATTATTGAGCACACGTATTTCACTACTTACATACAATGAAAGGTAATCCTCAGTATTTCTAGTTCTAGCTATTATATTGACATTCTCTAATTATCTCTTACAACTCCACCATCAAATAAAAGCAAGCTTTGTATACATAGGTTTCTTGTGACTTTTTCAAAATTACTAGTTATTTCTTGCATTAATTCCTTTGTTAGATTAAAACTACCTCAAGATATAACCAACCAACTCACATTTCCCTCACAGTTTAAAAAGTGGCATTTATATTGGCAAATCTTTCAACTACCATCTATTAAGTTTAATGGGGTCCTCAATGACTGTTCAGTGGTGTGACCATTTTCTAATACATGCTTTATTAGCAAGCCATAATATATAATCCCAAAGGAATAACAGGAATTTGTGGTAAAATAGCATGAAATCAACTTGATGAGTCTTTCCATTCATCTTCGATTTATTTTTTTGTTTTTTCATTTTAAACACTGGTAACCCTGTTTTAACAGTGTGGAAAAAGAGAAGTAATTTTTCACTCTGGTTCAGTAACATCCTGATATTATAGATTCTTCTGAGAAACTGTACACATCTGTGCTTGACTCTGTTTAATGTGCTCAGGAAATGTTGTGGGAAAAATACTTTCCTTGTATTATTGACCACAACTTACATATTTCAAGTTGACTATTATGTAAGACTTTAAGGAATGTATTTTTTTTTTCTCCTTTAAAGAAAGCTGTTGAGATTAGAGAGAAGTATCCTTAGGAATTTTTTTTATCTGGTTTCAAAAATGTTTGAGGATTTTAATTCTAATGCTTTTAAGAAAATGATAGAAGAATAATTCCATTCTCAAGGTAAATATCCATACATCTGGAACACTGTTAATATGGTATATATAACTTTACATAAAGAGAGGACATTTTTTCTTTAAATAAGGCACATTATTTTCTTCTATTTCTTTAATCGCTTTAAACAGAAAAAGAACTAGAATTAGTTTTTAACAGTAGCTTGTTTGTGCCAGCAGCGAAAAAGCCTGGAGAGCAAGTGGCGATGAAATCACCAAAGGGATTTTCCACAGCTTGTTGGGAATTGAGTATTTTTCCTTGCAAGAAGTGGTGGTCAGTGGTGCAAGGTCTGGTGAATATAGCGGATGACAGAGAGTTTCCAAGTCCAGCTGCTGTAGTTTGAGCAGCATTGTTTGTGCGACATGTGGTGGAGCATTGTCTTGCAAGAGGATTGGCCTGTCTCTGTTGACCAATCTCGGCTGCTTAATCGCAAGCATCCTCATCATTTCATCCAGTTGGTTGCAGTAGACATCTGCTATAATCGACTGACCAGGTTTCATGAAACTGTGGTGGATAATACCAGTGCTGGACCACCAAACAGACACCATTAGCTTTTTTTTTATGAATATTCAGTTTTGGACTGTGTTTCAGCACTTCATCTTTATCCAACCATTGTGCCAAATGCTTGTTATTGTCAAAAAGAATCCATTTTTCATCACACATAACAATACAGTGTAGAAATGGTTGGCCTTTATGTCATGACAGCAAAGAAAGGCAAGCTTCTAGACGATTTCTTTCCTGATGCTCATTTAATTCGTGTGGAACCTATCTATCCAGCTTCTTTACCTTGTCCATTTGTTTCAAATGGTCCAATATTGTTGAAATAGTAACGTAAAACCTTGCTGCTAATTCATGCATAGGTTAAGATGGATTTGCTTCCACTACAGCTTTCAGCTCATCATTATCCACGTTGGTCCCTGATTGCCCATGTGGCTCATTTTCAAGATGCAAATCACCAGACTGGAACTTCTTAAACCATCGTTGTACCATGCATTCATTAGCCACATCCTTCCCAAACACTTTGTTGATATTTCGAGCTGTCTGTGCTGCATTGGTTACACAATGGAACTAATATTCGAAAATAGCATGAATTTTTGACTTATCCATGGTTTCACAAAAATTGCTCTTAAAAAAATTTGAAAGATAATCATAAGCCAAAACTTGTGTTTGAAAGACTGAGGATGTACCTTCACAATAAACACAAAACAAGAAATGTCAAAATGAAATGTCAGAGCTATCAACTGTCAAACTTAGTACTTAAGGAAATTGGACATTTCATATTTAATAACCTTAAGACGATATGGATCAATTCATAAGTCTCTGGATGCTGAATCAATTACTCGTTTTAATTATATCTCACGATGACTAGTTTGGTGAAGATGAGTTTCATGTGGTATATACCCTCCCAAAATTTCCAGAAATGTTAGCATATTAACGGAAAGGGCAGTCTTACCCACCCTCCATAAAAAGAATATTAGCTGAGTTATAGAAATAAAGTTAATAAAGATACATATACAAAATATTATACTATGTTCCATTATTAATAATAAATATCTCATGAAGTCCTTATTCTCATGGTGTCTGCATATCTTTATAAAGTTCATACTCAGTACCATTGGAGGGTAGATGAGATGGGAGTTGGGTGGGTTCTGATATGGGAGAAGCTACAACTTCTCTGCTATCAACTCTTTGCGAGGTCATGGTCATTTTAATTCTTGGCATTCATCAAAGTGCTTCCCAATTACAATGTAACTTTCAAAATGAATATTGTTGAAGTTTTGTTGTTTTTGTTTTTTTTTAAAGAGACAGTGTTTCACTCTGTCGCCCAGGCTAGATGCAGTGGTGCGATCATAGCTCACTGCAACTTCAAACTCCTAGCCTCAAGTGATCCACAGCCTCCGGAGTAGCTAGGACTACAGGCACGAGCCATTGCACCCAGCCTCTAGTTTTTTATGGTAATTATTATCTTCTATGCTTTTCTATTAACACCATACTGGGTCTTTATTTTCACTTTTTTGTCTTGATAGGAAGGGTTTTACAATTGTCTACAGAATGGTTCATTACCTGGTTGCACCTCTTGAGAGCCTATCAGCTGTGGTCCAATTATAAAACAGAAATGATGTTACATATTTGAACAGAGAAAATTTAATACAAAGAATTGTTAATGAGGCATCAAGTTGTCAACTAAGAAACTGAAAGGGTAAAAAGAGAACTATAAGTCCTCTTGGAGGTAGCAACCGCAAGAGACAGCTTCCACCCCTACGGAAGAGACTGGAATTATTAAAACTTGTTTCTCATAGATGGTGCCTTCTACGTGTCCTCAAATGATGGGAGAGGCAAACAAACTCCCTCAAGCCTCTTTTATAAAGGCACTAATTCCATTCACAAGGCCCCATCTCTTAATATCAACACATTGGGGATTAGATTTCAACACATGAATTTTGGAGGCATACAAACGTTAGGACCATAGCAGAGCTGTGAGGCATTAATTTAATAATTGGCACAGGGAACTCTCCCCTCTACCCCTCACTATCCCTTCTTCATTCACTTTTTCATACTTTTAGAGCCTTTAACACTGATCTTTTACACCCCCATCCATACCCACATATCATTCCTGTCCTCTGCTTTGCAGAAACTGTGATTATAATGGTTTGCTTATTACTTCTAGTTACTTGCAGTATTTCTGTTAAAATGTTTCATAACCCCCTGTATTAGTATATAGGAAAATAATTTTTATCCCCAGTATGGGAGTACGATTGGGCTAACCCAGGGTTGACTGGTTTCCAAAGTTCTGAGATAGATTACCAAGGGAATAAAATTGATGATATCATAGAACAGAGTATTAAGTAATGCAGTAGGGCTGTGAGTAAATGAAACTATCAGGAATCTCCTGGTGTTAATTATCTGGACAAAGTTTGTGCATCTGTATGAATAAAAATGTGGATCATATGAGGTATGTACATAATTTTCTCACTGTGGCAAGGTGTTAGTTTGTTCTGTCTATGGAGTTCTAGCTAGAGAAAAAGGCACGGAGCGTATGGTTTCCCTGGAGGAAGCTGATGTGTAGCTAAGAGCAGAGAACCTCTCATGGGAAAAAATTCCAAGCCCCACACAATGAAAGTAACCAAAGCCATTAGCAGCTGAACTCAAAAACTGTAATAAAATGATAAAATGTAACAAAGCTATAGCAATTATCCTATCAGTTTACTCCCCAATTTTTCTAATCCTTTTTCACGTGCATTATTCTAATAAAATATCCAGATGTAGTAATTACAGGAAATTTCTAAGTCTGTTGGCAAAAATTCAGAAGACTTTGGCCCACCAAAAATCTCACTGCATTAGCAGAAGTTGTGTCAATGGGCCATTCTGTATGTATAAGGCAAGACCTATTGGCTTTGGTTCAGTTTTTAAGTGACTCTAAGGGAAATTTCTGACTGACTTTTATTCACTATGAATTTCTATTCATGTTTAACCAGAGCATATGATTTTTATAAAATACAATGCTTAAGGGTATATAGCTAACCATTTTTCAACTACTAAATGGGGGTCAATACCCTTGCTTAACATGGAGATAAAATCTGACACTTTCTCAGTTAAGACAATATTTCATTTTTTATGAAAAAAGGGAACATATGCAGATTAGATCACATAAGAATATTTTGTTGTTCAGAAAATAAGTATCACCATACCATTTAATACTTTAAAATTATTTTAAATAATTGCATTCAACTGTTAGTTAATTGGCATAAAATTGGTGCTTTAAGATTCTGTAACTAAATCAGGTCCAGACACTTAGATGTTCAGTGTTTTGACACATAGTTAAATACAGGGAAGTAGAAAACTGCACTTTTAATGAAAACTACTCTATATAAAGCAAAAGTTACAAAAAAGTTACAAAAGTTATTATTTGGCCTTCTATCACTTTTATATAGCCCTTAAAAATGTAAACTTCTTTATAGAGAAAACAACTTTTTTTTTTTAGCTTTTAGGAGGAATATAAGAAAGGAAGTTAAAATACGTATTTGTTTTCATATAATCATAACCATCAGTAGTATTAAATGCCCACTGAGAACACCACTAAAGTGAACCAACTTACAATGGATATAAACGTGAGATAGCTGCATATATAATGACTTGGGTATTGGTCAGGGTATAAACAGGAAAGCACAAGAATTTGAAACAAGAAATTTAATGTAGGAAATTGGTTCTAGAAGTGATGAAAGAATTAAGAGTCCATCAGGCTGGTGAGGCAACCCAGAATTTAACAGCTTCAGAAAGTCACTGACTCTACACTGGAGAGACAAAGAGTAGAGGTCATTTCACTGAAGTCCAGATACAGGGTCAACTGTGGTAAAATCTGATCATAACAGGCCTATCAGGAGGGAGTTGGGAAGAGTAAAAAAGTGTTGGGAATGCCACCTGAGGCCCAGAGGAGGGACTACGCTGGCTGACTCTCCCTTTCTTCCACTTTCCAACATCCCACCAATGCCTTCCTGCGGGAGGAACAGCCACAAGACAAAAGACAAGAAAGTTGGGGAGTGCAGCTAGACAGGACTCAGTAGCTCATACCCCTACAACCCTCTGACTCCACGATATAGAGGCAAGCAGGGAAAACGGCAAGGATAGGCTATCCGTGCAAACAGATCCAGGAAAGGCCAAGACTGTTAAGTAAACCATATAACTTATAAGCCACAGGCAACTGCTTCACGTATCCCTCATACACGAACTTTTTATTAGTACTTGAACATTCAGAATATGGTAATACAGTTTCTAGGAAAACTAATCTTTTCCATACAGTTTACTTAAATTTTAAAAAGGGAGAAAACATTGATTTTATAAAATATGCAGAGGAAAAAAATAACTTCAGTTCATTTAAATTTTTAATACTCTCTAAACTTTTTAATGTCAATGTGATTTATTTCCCTTTGGTTGAAGAGAGAAAAATTCCCTAAAATGGAAGGCCACGGGAAGGCCACAGATGCGAGGATAGATGTAAATTTTTGCTAGTGTTCCTCGCGAAGGAGGGAAGGTCGCTTCTCCACTACGGAAATCCAGCAGGGGGATGCAGTTGCTCTGTGATCTGGCAAGTGTTATAACCAGAAAGGAGGGCAGGTAGAATCACACCTCATACTTGACACAGAAGGCTGCATAGCAAAGAAGTCGGAAACCAGACTTAGACAACAGTGCTACAGCTTCCCTAAAAAGAGCAACCTGCCTATGGAGCCTGAGTCCCCAGGCTCACTGAACTGGGGAAATGAAATTTTATCAACCAGCCTCCATCAGAGCATCATATCTGGGAATAGAGTTCTAACAGCAACCAGGTGGTTAGTGAATGGTTCCAAGAGTTTTCTGTCTTGTTTATGGCCAACACCTGGCCTAGATAAATCTCTATTCTAGAATGAGTCAACAGAGGAAAAAAATACCCCAACAAACTGAGATCTATGGAAATACTCTTCAACATTAAAAGGGATATAATATAGAAGTCGAGACGTGGAAAAATATATACTAAAAAAAGATTTATTACAGGAAAATTGAAATACATTTTCAAAATTTTCTGCATTGAGTTAGTAAAAAATTCAAGGAGTCATAGATTTTATGAAAAGAATGAAGGACTATTCACTTAATAGAAAAGATGGAAATACAAAAGGAAATTTGGGGAGATAAGAAAATAATGTTATTTTTAGTAGGAAACCAGATATTTAATAGCAGAACTGAAATCTTCATAAGACATTGAAGAACAAATATTACAGAAAATTAAAACAGTGATACAGCAAACAAACCTGATAGATCTCCTGAAGTGAAATGGAATACGATGGAAGATGGACAATTATAAGAGACGTTATTACGGATACAGAGGATTTATGCCAGTGATCTAATATAAAAAAAAACTCATATTCCTGAGTGAGAAAATAATACAAATGGAAAAACATCAACAATGCAAAATACAATAAAAGGAATATATTTTTGAATAAGAAACACCTGAATGAGATTTTTAACATTTCCCTATATACCAGTAAATATAAATGAAAAAATACCTTAGACATTGTGAATTTTAATTTTTTTAATTTCAAAGATACGAGTAATTAGTAAAACACCCAAGAAATTTAGATACAAGAGTTGAGCCTTAATATGTCTTTGTGTCACCAGTGCTTTGAATAGAGCCTGCCTTTTATCCCCATTTTATAGATGGAGATAATGAGATTCAGAAACATTTAAATAACTTTCTAAAAATCATGCAACACTTGCCCCACAAATGTTACCTTGGAAAAACTAGAAGGATCTATAATGTTAAACAAGGCAAGGGCAATATTCTTGCCAAGAGAATTAATGTATGTATTGCACACATGAAGTACTACAGGAGCTGAGGTAACATACATGTTAAGGAAAGTGGTCATGAAAGACAGACAAAAGAAACAGGTATCTGGGATCACCTGAAGTGCAGCCTGCTCCGTCCAAAGCAGGTCACTTTGAGGATCAATGCCAAGGAGGCTGAGTGCTGGAAACTATTCTTTATGAATTCATGGCATCATGAGTGTCAAGAAATAAAAACTTGTGGTTTGTAAAATAATGTTAAATATTAATAGTACACAAGGATTTATAATAAAAAGCAACAGTCCCATGCCCTTGTCCTCCTAATGCCTAATTATCTTACCTAGCGCAATAACTTTTAAGCATTTTTGTTTCAGTTCTTCCGGTACATGATCTTTTTCTTCTGAAATATAGTCCTGTTATGTAACTGTGATAAGTGGAGTTATCTCTCCTTTAATATCTCTATTGGTTAAATTTAACTTTCAGTAAGTAGTCAGATATTTTGACATCATTAAACTGCAACACTTTTTGTTCCTTGTCTCTGTGAGGAGGATGCTCTGTGGCTAGCGAGTGCTCCAGCGCAGGATTCGGAAATTGGAAGAAGAAGCGAGTGGCAACGGGCAGGTGAGACATGCTCTTTATTGTCAGGGGGATACAGCAGTGGCAAAAAGCATGGCCAAGAACATGGCGAGCACTTATGTATGGCCCAGAACACTGGTTTCTCCCTTTCCCCATTGGCCATGTGGTCCCGGTCATCACCCGGGAGACCCAGCTCTGACGGACCCCAGTTGCTCCCTTCCCCCACCTTTTTCCTTCAAACTGGAGCTAGTTTGATCCAGATACAAGTTTGATCCAACATTTGATCTTATTCTGCACAACTGCCTGGCCAGGTGGGACAAACTGGACAGCGGAGAACAGCGGCCACCACATGGGACTCTAAATCACCCCACCTTCCTCTTTTCAAAGAGGGAAGGAGAACTGGCCGAAATACTGTATGTATAAGCTTTCTATTATTTGCAGGAAAATCCTCAGTGGCGCAAGGTGTATACAGAACCAAGTAAGACTATGGTGTTGAGAGATCCTCCTCAGGTTCCTACCTGTTCTGAGCTGCCCCCGTCCGTACTCAGGGAGGCCCTACACAGGGAAGGTGGTGCCGTCTCTACCTCCACCAGGAGGAAATACAGCTCTACTCCTGCCCTTGGTGGAAACAGCAAGGGAGTTCAGACCAACCCTGGTCCAGAAGCCCTTTTATTTAGGAGAGTTAAAATACATAAAACAGCATCTTGGAAGCTACACCGATCACCCTGATAAGTATGTAGAGACATTCTAGCATTTGTGTCTGGCCTATGACTTAGCTTGGAAAGATGTCCATGTTATTCTAAGCCAGACTTTAAATGATTTTGAGAAATCCAGAGTGTTAATGGAGGCACAAAAGTTTGCCACTGGATTACACCTTGCAGATCCTAGATATCCAGGGTGAACCAGCAGTGCCTATGACTGACCCAGGGTGGAATAATAGTTCCTCAGAAGAGAGGTGGGCGAGAGAACACTTTCTAGCATGCGTCCAGGCTGGCCTCAAGGCCGCCAGGCAAAAGGCAGTCAACTATTCCAAAGTTATTGCCATAGCCCAGGGCCCTGAGGAAGACCCCAAAGCCTGATTGGATCAGCTCCAGGAGGCAATAGAAAAAAACACCACTCTCGATCTTAATGCCTATGAGGGACGGGTGATATTAAAAGACAAATTCTTGACCCAAGCAGCACCAGATATTAGGAAAAATCTCCAGAAGCTTGTGCAGGACCCTATCACCTCCCTGGAGGACATGGTGGCTGCCGCTAATTCTGTTTTCTGTAACAGAACTTCTGAGCTCGAGTCTCAGGCTTGAGAGAAGGAGCAGAGGAAGGGGCTGGGCAGGCCCAGTTAATGGCAGCATTGGTGCCCACATTCAGACCAACGGCCAAAGCCTCCAACAAAGGAAGGGATCTCTGGTGCCACATCTGCCAACAGGAAGGGCACTGGGCCAAGAATTGTCCCAACAGGGACAGGCCACCCAAGGCCCCTTGTCATTGGTGCCATCAAACAGGTCACTGGACCACACTCTGTCCTTTGGGATCATCCCAGGAGGGGAGTTGGTCCCCAGACTGATGTGTAAAGGTCCCTCCCCAGTCTTACTTTCTACCCCCAACCGCTATTAAGGTTCGATAGATACCCACTCGAATCCATCATTCTCGGGGGAAGCTGTGGAAGGACCAAAATGAAACTTACCTGGACCCGAGGACAAGGACTCCAACACCGGAGGCAAATATTCGTGCACTCCCTAGGAGGATTTCCGGAACCTTTTAAAGCAGACTCCTCCTGCTGTGGCTCCTTCAGATAAGTAGCACAAATAGTGTATCCATAGGCAAGATACCTTTGCCCTGGCAAACCAAACTGTCACTTTTTGCCTTTACGGGAACAGCGGCCGCTGCTGGAGTAGCCACAGGGCCTGTAGCAATCTTTGGTTGCTGGGGCAGCACGCGCCCTGCTGAAAACTAGCCACACACTCGCCCTCTTACAGGAACAGTTAGAGTCTCTGACACGGGTCACCTTACAAAGTTGGTGGGCCCTCGATCTTCTAACCGCAGTAGATGGGGCACCTACTTCTTAAAAGAACAGTGCTGCTCTGTGTTAGCTAGTCCGGGTGGGTTCAGGACAACATCAATGCCATCCTGGAGTCCACCTCCAATCTCCAGACATCAGGCCAGATCTCTAGTCCCTGGCGAACGTCCTTAATAATTCCCTTGGTAACCCTGATACTTTGCATCCTGGGAATTCTTACATTTTTACTGATCCTCATATATTTTCTAACTAAATTTATTTCATCCTGTCTAGAAGCCATTAAGCGGCAAATGGTCCTACATTCTCTGTCAGTCCTGGCATCTACGGCAATCAACCAAGAACATATACTTAAGTCCCCTGGAGCAACCCTGGAGAACCTACAAGAGGCCACCCTAATAGGAAATCGGCGCCCCTTACTCAGCCTCAGATGAGTCGGCGGCCCTACCCAATGATTTGGGCCTCTAGAATGGAGAGAGGGGGATGTTAGGTAGATAGTGAGGGATTCTGGGTCTCCTAGGAACGAAAGTGGGTGCTGTTGCCCCCATCTTGGTCCTGGCCCCCTCCCAATTCTCCACACCTGGGGGAGGAGGGCATACCCAATGAATCTGCCAATCAGAACTTGGTGCACCAGCTGCAAAAGAATGCAGAGGACTCTAGCTCATGGGCCAGGCCGCATGGGTACCATAAAGTCCAGAAAGTGACCTAGAACCCACCTGTGTAGTTTAGGGTCAGGTCATGTGACTCCCAAGTGTTTTCACGGTGACCTCTGAACCACAAGGGAGGTCCCTATCCGGACACTATAAAATAGGACGCAGACCATAGCCAAGCTCCGTCTCTTTGCCCTTCCTGTTGCCTGTCCTGCTGCGACAATGGGTCCAGTCATCATCCATGGTGTACGTATGCGCTTGCCTAACTATGGCGTGTCTGGTCACCTTCGGCCATGAGCGCCCAAGAACGCATGGTTTCAGACTGAAACCTAACAACAGCAGTGGTGACCTCCTGTATCCGCTTCCCCACACGGGGAGTGAGCACAGCTGCCAGCCAGCCGCAGAACCGGGGAGCCACGGCTGAGATTAGGTCGCGCATGCGTGTAGTGAAACACTCCACACCGGGCCCGCCATTCAGCTACCGTAAAAGCCGCTTCGCGCATTGCCAACTCCCAAAGAAACTGAATTAAGTCAATGTATGAAGTCCACTTACTCACGGTTTTGCGTAGTTCTCTGGCGCCATCTCATCCTGTGGGAGCGGCAGCTGTAAGCCATTCATTCAGGCAAGGAGCCGGCGCCCTCGCCTTGGCGAAAACTCGTCTGCAGCCTCTGCCTCAGGGAAGGACGCGCGTAGTCACGGATTCAATTGCTCCATCTCCCTTGGGGAGCACAGGACGCTGTTCGTGCCTTCATCCCATAAACGCAACAACCAGGCAGGCACAGTCTCCTCAGGACGCCGTCTGCTCTGTTCCCTCAGTTCCCTCAGCTCCCTCAGCTCGGCGGGAGCGTCGGCAGAGTGAGAGACACGCTCCGTTACTGCAGGGCGCCTGCGCCACCCCGCCCCACCGCGGGCTGCGCATGCTCCATTCTTCGTTTTTAACCACCCGTCGGGCTCTCGGCAGAGGGGCCTCGCCTCCGTCTCCTGCATACTCGCAATTTCCTCAGCATGCAAGGCTGAAACACCCGCTTTTTCACCAATGTCTGCACCCGGGCTTCCAGATTTTTCTCTGTCTTTTGTAACTCCCTTACCTGGGCTTCCCGTCGCAGGGTGTCCTCATGCTGCTCCCGGAGGGCTGTGAGGAAGAGCCGGCCCACCCGACCAGCGCTGCTGGCTCCCCAGGCTGCAGCGACTCCTCCAAGGCCTTCAAGGCCTTTTCCTGGGCGACAGGGGTACATTCCACCTGCTCCCACCCTGTGGCAGGGGCCCACGGCGTGCGAACCGCTGCCACTGACTGCCACAAGCCCGTAGGAGGCCACATGTCCTCCCCTGCTGGGGCGAAGGGGACACTTACCTCAGCTGTATCCTGTTGGCTACGCCAAGTGTGAGGCGTGAGCTCTGCGGCTGGCGCGAACTCCAGCGCAGGCTTTGGGAATTGGAAGCAAAGGTGCGTGGCAGCAGGCAGGTGAGACATGCTCTTTATTGTCGGGGGGCGGGGGGGAATACAGCAGGGGCGAAAAGCATGACGGAGAACATGGTGAGGGCTTGTATGTGGCTTTGAATAATAGTGGCAGCGTGTCGTGGGAAAGCGCAATCACATGGGTTCACACAGGAGATAACACCTTGGTTACGTGAATACACTGACTCACGCCTCCCAGGAAGGCCGGCTGGAGGGTTGGGCTGGAAAAAACACTGCGGCAGCGATCTTAGTTTGACCTAAGAAACCTGTTGCCTATACAAATGCAATTTCTCTTAGAGCCTTGTAGCAATTTAATCACCATAAATCAAAGAAGAGGGGAAGTCAAATGGAATATAGAAAATATGATGTAGAGGGAGTCTTTTCCAGACAGGAAGTGGAGTTAATGAACGCCCTTTCCAGCCAGTGGACTGTGGGAAAGAGAAGAGAGAGAAGCAGTAGAGACACCTGTTGACACACTTTCCCCAAGCTGTCCGCCACTGGGGGTGGAGGGTGGAATACTGTGTGGTTAAGGCAAAGCCAAAGACAGGGGAGGTCTGCAGAAATGGATTCTTGCATGGAGGCAGGTGCTGCTAGGAGAGGAAGGGTGAAGTTCACAGTCTGCGTCTCCCTAGACACCTTTGTGATATACAAGCAATTCACAAGTTCCTTTGTGTCCGTGGGGACAGAGAAGTAGCTGAGACGAAAACCAGCTGGCCTGCTATGAGGGCCGTGGTGGAGAGGCTTGAGATGTTTGAACACTGTGAACCGAGCTGAGGGCGGGAGGAGACCTTTGCTGAGACCCAGGGGACTGGGCGGCCCAGATAGAGCCACAGTGGGCTTAAGCCAAAAAGGGACATTCAGCAGGCCTGCAGAGCTCATGGAACAAAACACAGTTCTTCAATGACAACCTTAGCAGGGAAAGCGCTTGTGCATGTAAGGAACAACCTGAGGAGCCGGAGGACCCAGGGGATGGGGTACAGGAGCTCACATGACCGTCTCCTGCTGAGGTTCTCCATCGAGTTTGGGTTGGAGGGGACGAATAGGAGGGGAAAGAAGTCTTAAGGCATTTTTGTGGAATGAATGGAATTATCGAAAAGAAAGTTTAAACTATAAAAAAAATGATTTAATAGGAGCTTTGTTAAGAAGATTAGATCAATTTTAGAAACAAATAACTGCACTGTCTTTGTACTGCTGCTGAGTGGCAGTGTGGTAATATTTCCATACAAATTGTATGTTTAAACTTTTACTTATCATTCAATCAATGTCTTCTACTTTCTCAATTTGAAAGATGAAAATATTTTCTCCTTTGCTTTTTCCTGTACCTTTCTCTCCTTTCCCACCTCCCCACAACCGTCCTCTGTACCTTTCCATATATATGGACAAAGTGGATAATAATTACAACATATTTTGTAATCATAATTAAGTTTTTATAGCTTTTCCTAAAAATTGATTGTAAAGGTAGAAAATTTGGGAGTTATTTTCCTATTTTGACATATGTATCACTCGGAATGTATCTTATCTTCCTAATTGAAGACTGTTGAATTCTTTTTTCAGTTTGGATGGTATTTTTATGTTTGGACTCAGAATTCCCTATATTGCTTTCTATACTCCTGGAGTTTTACCTCGTTGCTCTGCAGACCTCTTGAATAGTTGTACAACTGGGACCTCCTGTTATTACTCTCCTTGGTTAGTTCTTCCAGTGTCTCCTATTTTATTATATGTTTATATCCTCATTTTTTTTTTCAGAGTAAAATCCTTAAATAAATTGCTCAGAAAAAATATGTGGGAGATAAATATTCAAATGCTTTACACATGTCTGATGGTATCTTTATTTTATCTACAGAATTTATCTACAGAGTACAGAATTATTAATGGTGTAGTTGGATATAGATTTCTGGGTTAGTCCAATGGTAACTTTTTCTGTTTTTGAAAGCATTGTTTCATTGTGTTCTACCCGAGTATGTCAGATGGAAAGTGAAAGGCCAATGTGATTCTTATTGCTCTGAACATAACCTGTTTTCTCTCTCTTGCTCGATGGTTTTATTCTTGACGTACATAAGTTTCACATTGATATGTCCAATTAGGGGTCTCCTTTCATTTCTCCTGCTGTTGCTTGGTAGTCCCTTTCCATGTGAAAGTTTGTTTCATTTTCAGCTGGGAGAAACTTATTTATTTTTAAAATGATTTCGCCTTCTCAATTTTCTGATTGTTTTCTTCTGTTTGTTGCATCTCCCAGATTTTCTGGTCCCAAACTGAAAACTGCCCAAAATATCCATCACCAATGGGATTAGTACCACACAATGAAATGCAGAGGACTTCATTAGAATGAATGCAAAACTATGAATACGTTTTAGAAATACAATGTTATGTGAAAGAAGGCAGGCATGAAAGAGCACACACAGTATAATTTCAATTATGTGAAGTTACATAAACAAACACGGCAAATTTAGGCTGGTAGTCAGAATGTCGATTACCTTTACAGGGAGAATAAGAATGAGAAGGAGCAGAAAGGTCTCTGGGTGCCGTGTTGCTCTGTTTCTGTACCTGGGTACTAATTACACAGGTGTGCTCAGCTTATGAAAATTCATCACACTACGTTATAACAAGTGCACTTTTGTGTAACTATACTATACTTGAATAAAGGGTCTAAGCGGGTAACAGTAAATTGGTGACAATAATATTTACAATATATTTGACATAAAATAGTATTTCTTTAACAGTTAAAGAGACGCTCTTAAAAATGAGGAAAAAGATAATCATCCTTTTAAAGCTATAGAAAGGACAAGAATTTTTAAAAATCACAAATGAATATTTACTGATGACTAATAAACACTTTTAAAAGGTTAAAACTCACTGGTAAATAAATAAATGCAAAGTGAAGTAGACATGATATATATGTGAAGTTGGTAAAAGTAAAATTAGGGAAATGCTCCACATTGGTGAAGTTTTGTGAGCATGAGCACTCTGAAGTATTGCAGGGGGAATTAATGCTGCTGGAGACTTTCTGAAGCATGAATTGGCCATGGCAACAGAAATCCAACAAAAGTGGATACTTTGTGGTCTGCTATTAAACTCTGGAAGTTTACCCTTAATTAACTGTGGATGTCTATAAATATTCCACTGTATCAATTATTTATCAAAGCCAATTTATCAGAATTAACAAGTTTTTAACAACTGAGCTCAACAATGAGAAATGGGTTAACCAGTCTGTGTTAAAGTTTTACAATGAAATCTAGTGCAGCCTTTAAGTAGGATGCTGTAGATGGATATTTCATTACACTGAAAGATATTCAGAATATATTCTTTAAAAATTCTCAAACTGTATAAGCTTTTAAATTTGAAAATATGCATTTTGTGTGCTTCCCCTCCCCGCCCCCACAATGGGAATAAAATTGGGAATGGAATTAATTAAAATGTTAGGTTTATCTCTCAAAGGTGGATCATCAGTAATTTTAATTTTCTTAATTTATTTTATTTTCTGGATTGTCAAATGTTTGTATCAACAAAAGTATTTGGTATTTTTAAAAAATAAAGCATCTCCTAAAAGTATTGGTATTTTTCTTTAAAAGATAAATTATTCACATTCATAGAACTTTCTTTTTCATTTTCTATGACAAAGTGTTTTGATCGTTTTCATTGACATGTTTTCTGATGCTACTAAGCAAATAATTTTAATTTCCATATGTTAAAGAGTTGTTTTATTACATTCAAATTTAAGTAATCATGTTTTTAGAAAGAGTAAGAAACTAGTAAAGAAAGAAAATCTTGTCTCGTTTACAGGGAGGAAGTCAAATTCCAGTACAGAAGCAATGAGCAGACAGATTAATTTGGGATATCTCTGCCATTTGAGCAGGAACCAGTAATACTCCATTCAGTTCCTGAGCTAGGGACAGAGACCAGACATAACACTGACTAGTCATATGCAGGCTAAAGAAAAGCAGAACTGAAACTTACCAGGCTTTGGGGCTTCTGCATCTTTTTTTTTTTTTTAAGATGATTTAAGAATTTAATCAATGGCATATGTCAGGCCCCAGAGGGAATGACATTCTTCACTAAAAGCTAAAGATTTAGTTATACAATCTTGGTAACAGTAGAAAGTGTGATATGGAAAGTTAAGTATTGTAGTTGAAGCCTAATTTTCTTTAGACTTTTTGCAGCATATACATTTCACTTAATTTTCCATTTCTATACAATAAAACTATTGACATAAAACAGTTGTGCTAATGGATGGATGCTTTTAAAAGGGCACTCAACAAGTGCATAAAAACCAAGATAGTCTCTTGGGAAAGTGCAAAAAGGTGATGTTCATAAGGGCACTTCTTAGAAATTTCTATGTATTCCAAAATAGCAGTTGACAATGCTAAATTAAGTCAGCCAGCTATATGGCATTTTCCCTGAATTGTCTTTTTTCCCTCTGATCATATTAAGTACAATAATTACGTAAATATAGTCTGATTTACTCCAACTTTCAAATAGTTAACCTAACATTTAATCTCAGTCTATATTTGTATAGCAGGCATAAATCTTGGTGTATGTAATGTTTCACTTTCTATGTTACTTAAATTATTAATAATTTTAATACCTTTACCTCCCATTTTGTCAGCTGAAAGAAATTTAATATCAGTTAGTTCAGGGTTTACCCAGTTCTTGGCCTGGGCTCCCGTTAAGTTCCCAGGGTCTTACAGAGTGCCAAGTCACAGGAGGGGAAGGCATCTGTGACTCTGTGTCTCCCTTATGCAGATGGCACTGCTGGGAAACCCTTATCCCCATCTGGTCTTTAGTCACCGGTCTCTGTAGGTAGCTGCTGACTCATCCTTTGTCCCAAGTGCTACGCTTTGCCAGTTTTTCATCTACTGTCCTGCCCTTCCCACTCTATTGGGCTTTAGTAAAGTATGCATCTGGCTAATGTTATCATCACTTTGGTGTCACTCTGGGATGTGCAGAATCATACTGCTCCTGGGGTTTGGAAAACTCTTGCTCCCGTATCTGCATATTTTTGCTTGTAGTGATCAAGTTGAGTCTAATCTATACACCACACAGAGTTTTTGTGCATGTTAGGGCACCCCCTCTGGACAGACCAGCCCTGAGAGCAGAAATGCCTTTCTGTGCTGAGTGGAATGTGAGCTGGATTTCAGGCCCCTTATACCCAGGTGATTCAAATTACATTTTTTTTTCTCCTAACACCTATTGTCTACCTCTTCTTGTAATATGCAGTTATTTAGAACAAAGTTGTTTAGGCAGCTGTGAATATACTCAGTGGTACAATAATCAAACTTATATTTCTCAATTATATTCAAAAGGCAATTGAGATATTTTTGTTAAATGCCTTGCTGAAGTAAAAACATACAGTATCTTTGATATTACCCTGATTTACAAGTCTAATACTCTATTTTTAAAGTGAGACTAATCTTCCATGACTTTTAATAGTTACTCATCATTATTTCCCATAGTCACTCATAGATTTCAGAAGCGCTCACAAATACTCCTTTAATAACCTTCTAAAATTTGCGTAAATTACAATATCATGCATATGAATATAGTATTACTAGAAACAAATTTTCTTTCCTCATTGCCTTCTCTGAAAGTAAGCATTTTCCAGCCCTCTGTTGTGCAAGATATTGTGGTAGATATTATTTTATATATTATATATGTGGCATTTCAGAGTGTGTGGGCTTCTGGGAAAGGAGTTAGGGAAGGAAAATTATATTTATTTTCTGCGATATTATAAAATTACATTTATTTGTAAAAATTACATGTATATATTTATTGGCCTATGATATCCTAGGCATATTTTATTATATTTATTTTTCCCACCAGACTCATGTGGTTGGTATTATCATTTTTATTCTCATTTTATCAATGAGAAAATTTATGCCATGAGAGGTCACACTACCAAAAGACATTGAGCCACAATTTTATGCGTGCATCCTATTCCAAAGCCAATTCTATTCTACTTAACAATAGTGCTCAAACTTTAGTATATATAATACTAATATAGTAAGAAGCACATTCATGGCTTCTGTCCCTAGAGATACAGATGTAGTCAGTCGAAAGTGAGCACTAGGATCTTATTTTTAACAAGTAATCCAAGTGATTTTGATGCAATTAATCTGTAGATAATAGTTTGAGAAACTGCACTAAAACATATGGCTTCAGAAAGTGACAATCTTGTATGGCATTACCAATGCATGTACGATTTCAATAAGGGTAAACTGAAATAATTCTATAATTCATTTACAAAGCACTTTAAAGAACAATAAAGGAAGTTCAATTGATGTGTAGATCTGAGAGACATTTGATCTGCATATTAAAGGTTGGCTTCAATGTAAGAGGAAGGTGTGATAGGATCATAAAGATATGTACAAAGGTAGTAGTATAAAAATGGATTTCTGAATGGCTACACATTATAGTGCAGGATAAGAGGCATAGAAAATAATAACTTCTGCCATTATATAGTGCTTATTTTTTGTGCCCAAAGTGCAATTATGAAAACAGATTATAGCATTTTAGAAAAATGTGAACCATCTTCTTCTTTTTTTTAAAAGGATGGTGGTAGCATAGATCAGCTCTGCTTTAGATGATAAAAATGGGGTGTTAGGAAGAATGAAGGAGACAGGGGTTATAATCCACTTTAGAAGTTCTCGTTTTAGACCAACAAATGTATAAATAAGTATCTGAGAGAATTTAAGGTAGATTGAAGGAAGGGGACAGATCTTAGAATATCTTAATGTCGAAACTAGCCAGATATGTTGGTTGACTACAGTGACTGGAGAAAGAAGACAGACTTAAATATTTCTTGAACACTAAATCAAGAGGGCTGGAAAATGTGGTGGCGCCATGAACTCAGAAGGAAAATATAAAAGAAGGAACAGTTTTCAGTGGGGCATACGAGATCAGGTCTTGATTTAATGAGTTTGAGCTACTAATAGGATATTGCTATGGAGCTAGCATTATGCAGGCAGCTGGAAGTACAGACTTGGAAAACCGAAGAAAGGCCAAAACTGACATATACACTTGAGTGTATTCTGCATGATAAGTCAGTAAAACCATGAGAGTGGATGATGTCATTCAATTTGGTATATCAACTAAGAAGATTTTTGGGGGTTCATAATTTGGGGAAGCATACTCTTAAGCATACTTTTAAGAGGTAAGTAAAGAAAAAAGAGTCAGTAAAGAAGGTTGAACTGAGTCCCGCAGAAAAACATCAGAAAAAAACCTAAAGAATACGGTGTCCCAAAATTATAGAGGAAAGAGGGAGAGGGGTGGGGGGATAATAAATAGTTCTGACATCGCAGCATGGAGAATAGAATTAGTCATCTTATTTGGCAATTAAGAAATCAGTAAGCAGCTTTGATGGGAGAAATTTTAGCAGATAGTGGGCAAGGGATCCTGAGGTCAATGGATTGTTGAGTCAGTGTTCGGAATGGCCGGCAAATCCAGATGGCATCTTCAAGACTACATCTCAAGGCTGCGAAGTGAATAGAAATGAGGGATAACAGCTTGAGCAAAACCCAGAGTAAGGAGAGAAGGTGTTTTTTTGTTTGTTTATTTTTTAAGTACTGGGAAATTTAATTTGTTTATAGATTGAGGTGATTGTAATCAGTCAAAACACAAGATAAATTAGAGGCATAGACAAGCAGATGACTGGACAAACAAGAAAGGGAACGAAATTAAGAGCTTAAGGGAAAGGAAAAGAATGGGTCTCTTTAAATACAAATAATTGCTATGAAGTACTCCTTGTCAGGTCCTTAGAATGTCTCAGTTAATTTTCAAAACAACTTTTGGGTAGGTATTTTTCCACTTATTTTACAGATGAAGAAAATGAGGTGGTAAGTAATTGGCTTACAGTAAGAAGGTGGCAAGTCCATGTTTCTTTGCAATTTTTCATGTTGCTTCTTTCTTTTGTGTCAGAAGGCAAACAATAAAGAATCAGAAATTAAAGGAAAACATTTGAGAAAGGGGGTAAAATAAAGGAATTTTAATTGGGCATTTTTAAACTTTTAAATAAACAAAATGAAGTCATTCGCTCTCAGATTTGGCTGCGTCTAGAGATAGGCAAAGGTCCAAGCTACTGGGAGGAAGTTATTGAAGAGATAATTAACTGGAGATAAATAAAATACTAATTGGTTATTAATATTCATAATTCAGTTGCAGTTAGATTTCAAGCTTGTGGTGAGGCCAATTGTTAAAATAATGTGAGTTTTCTCTTGCTGTGCTTAGTCATTTCTAATGGAGATGGAGAAACAGCAATATTAACGTAGAATTAGGAACTGCCAAGGTATGTAAAGCCAAAAAAGCGATCCTTGGCTGCTTGTGAAAGAGCATGCCTTAATGACTGACCGTGGTTAGTCTGGGGAAGGAATGGAGTGAGGCCAGGGGAATAGGACTGGATGAAGGCATTACATTGTGCAGGAAATGCCAGATTTTGGAGGATGCGCACACACAGGGGAGATTTGAAGAAACTGATGTGCCTGGTGTGGTTTGTAACAAAATGATCCAGGCTTTTCAGCACTCAGGTGAACATCCCAGCCTGAGGTCACCTTCACTGTGTATCCTTAAGGTAAAAGCAATTTTAGAGCCCTTTTGGTCCTGGGGATGTTGCAATTATCCAGGGACTTTCCAGAAATTGCCAAATGAAGTGATATTTAATTCCACCCTACTTTCTATTTTAGTTTATTATTATTACTATTATTGTTATTAATCAGTTTTTACTTTTGTAAAATTTCCCCATTAGTTTAATTGTGCAGTCCCTAGGTTTCTGAATATTTGAGACACATCAGCACTATTTCCCCTCTTCTGTTTATCTTACCTTATTCTTACTGGCATGGAATCCCAAAGAAACAGGGTGAGGAACGATGATCATTTAAAAAAACCCTAGTAAATTTTAGTTTTATATACAAAACCCAAATTTACATTCACACAGAATTTATTCCACAGAAGAATTTTCTGTAACTTTCTCATGAGGACTAGAATTTGTGTCTTTTTAATAGTTTTATCTTACCTGCCTAGAACAGTCCCTGACACATAGTAAGTTCTTAATATATGCTTGCTGAATGAATTAATTAATTTTAGGCAAAACAAAAGCCACCTAACACCTACAAAAGTGACATGCTGAACCGATAGCCTATCTACAAATGTTTAATTCTTCTTCCATTAATCTCTGAAAAGATGGAATATATGGGAACAAAACCTTGAGATCCCTGATTCAACTTTGTTTTATTCCTGTGTCTTTCTAGATAGTTTTACAGTTAGAAATCAGCTGCTTTTTCACACATTGTAAAGGGTGTAAGTAGAGCGTAGGGTATCTACCTTGAGATTTCATTCCGACTTTGACTTTGGTGCAAACTGGTCTAAGCCAGTTTTAGTTGTTTTTGGTAGATTAGTGAGCTCGGGCTGCTACAACAGAATACCATACACTGGTGGCTTAAACAACAAACATTTATTTCTCACAGTTTTGGAGTCTGGAATTCCGAGATCAAGATGCCAGCAGATTTGGTGTCTGGTGAGGCCTCTGCCCCTGGTTTGCAGACAGCCATCTACTTGCTGTGTCCTCCCATGGCAGAGAGAGAGATCCTCTCTCTTCTATAAGGGCACTGATCCTATCTTGAGGGATCTACCCTCATGATCTAATTACCTCTCAATGTCCACATGATAGTACCATCACATTGGGGATTAGGATTTGAACATATAAATTTAGAGGAGGGGGACAAACAGTCAATAACAGTCTATAAACATTTGCCACTAAAACAGTTTGAGGTGAGTAAGAATTAGCTATTCCTCATTGTTACGGGTTATAGTAAAAGCAAATCTCAGACCAAATCTCACACTAACTAAACATTTACTGGTAAGCTAGCACAAAAGAAGTTTATTCAACTGCTCTGTAAGTCATAGATCCCTGTTGTATCGGGTATTCTAAACCAACTTGCATGAAACATTCACTAGAAGCAAAAGCCAAGATTCCCAAGGATTCTTTTATAGCTGGCATCATCAGGCAACTGTTATTGCAAGTGTTACAGTGGTTGGTTCCGAGGACAAACCTAGCGGCACATGGAGAGTTTATTTGCCGGTGGGCTCAGAGGGCTCTTGCCACCAAAGTCTGAGCCCTGTCTACCCGATTTTTCCCACTTTTATTAAGTTGGGGTGGTCTGAGGGGTGGGGTATCAGGAGGCTAATGCCCGCCAGGTAATAGGTTAGTTGAGGTGTCAGGTAATAGTTTAGTATTATGTTGATGGGCCAGGTAATAGGTTTAGTGTTATGCTGATGCTCCAGGTAATAGATTAGTTGATGCGCAGATAATAGGTTTAGTGTTATGCTAATGCGGGTCTTCCGTGAGGGGTGGGGAGTCTCAGGTGGCTGGTGTGCCTAGTAATAGATGGGGGTTTTCCTTATCACAACCAAATTTTCTATATTTGTGGATGGACAAAGTCTTGTTTAGAAATTTAGATAAGGTCTCATTAAATTTCTGTACTTTATTTATACTAGTAGGGTAAGAGTCTCCAAAATTGCTTTACCAATTCATATTACTTAACATCTTTAATTTACCAGAGGGAGACTATTTCTTACATTCAACAGGCTGTTGAAGAGGCCAGTAATTTTACCAATAAATTAAAAAAACATATTAACAATGCAATTTTAGGTGCCAGTCAAGATACCAATGACAGAAAGACCTGCAGCAGCTTCTGTCGAGGGCAGTAGACTTTCTGACATAACACTAACTGACCATGTTTCGACCGAACTTTTCCTTTTCAAAAAATCTTTTTACTTTCATATAATTGTAAACTTCAGAAAAGTTGAGAAAATAGTATAAAGAACCCCTTTATGACCTTCACCCAGGTTTTCCAAAAGTTAACATATTACACATGTGCCTTTCCGTTCTCTATTGATATGCATATTCATACTTTCTAAACCTTGCCACTGTGATTCCCCTTGACCTACATTCTTCAAATTTGGCCAAGTGTTCCATAATGACCTTAATAACCAAAGTAAAACATGCGCTTACAACACTTAGTTAAAATCTTTCTTCAGTTGGCTTATTTCTTGGTCTTTCTGTGTCTTTTGTGATCTTGCTGCCTTTGAAGAGAGCAGACTGTTGGTTTTGTAGAATGTTTTCCAGTTTGTGTTTGTCTGATGTTTCCTCATGATCAGGTTCAAATTATGTATTTTTGGCATGAATACCACAGGACGATATTGTCCTTTTCAGGGTGTCGTATAGGGAGACACGTGATGTCTGTCCCATTGCTAGCATTGTGAACTTTGATTTGGTGGCATCTGTTAGGTTTCCCCACTATATAGTTAATATTTTTTTTCTTTTGTGGTTAATATGTGTCTTATAGAGAGATTATTTGTGCCTATATAAATGTATTGCTTCTTTTTGAAAATTTTACTCATAGTTTTAGTATCCATTGTGGATTCTTGACTGAAACAATTATTTACTAAGATGTTTGCCAAATGGTGATTTTTCTAATCCTTCACTCTCTCTAATGTAAGAAAAAGCATTCTTACTTATTCCTTTATTTGTCTATATGAGTATGGATTCATGGTCCTATTTTGTTCTGTGGTTTATAATCTGTTACTGTCACTGTCTATTTTGATGTTCAAGTTTTTGCACTGTGCATTCTTGATTAGAATCTATCTGTTGCTCAGTCGACTGTACGTGACTGATGGGAATGCCAGCTGCTCCTGGGTCATGGCTTAATCTAACACGCGCCCACATAACATCACACTGTCTATGCTGAAGCATTTTCAAGTGAATTGCAGACACTGTAATTAATATAAAGGTCCATTCCAGTAGGGAATAAATTAAAGTTGAAATGTGGGCCTCCAAGTGAAAAACAGACGCTTTGAAAGTGTAAGTATTTTGAAAATGCTTTGAAGCATGAGTATCAGTCAGGTCCCAGGTGAACCCAGCTAAGGCTTATCATCTGATAAATCACTTATTGAAGCACACAATTTCTTTAGCATTTTGAAAAATAAGTATTTAAATTTATGTTTCTTTCCTCTTTTCTTTGGAAAAAACTTCTTAGTTTGAATCATCCCAGGATTAAAAACACTGCAATAATCTTTAAAATTAATCTTTTGCTGGCTTTACTTATGGTGATGTATGGAAAATCCTGAGACTTGAGGTTTCCTATTATTTTTCCTAAGTTAGTTATTCAAATAATGAAAAAATTCCATTTGTGAATTTAAACTGATCATGGGAGAATTAAAATCTTCTATCAGGTTCATGTAGAATATGGGTGAAATGCAGGTGTTTACTCTTTTCTTTCCTCTAGTAATTCGCTCCTTGTGTATCAAATTTTATGGTTATAAAAATGTTTGTATTTATCAAAACTCATTTCTTCTCATTACTTCATAAAATCTTATTCTAATAAATTTTATAAAAAAGGATGAACTCAATATATGGAGAAAAATAAAAGCCAATAATCTTATATTTTTAGATTTCAGAAGTAATTCACATAAGAATAAGCTTGTTTAGATTTTAAATTCAAGGAAGGTATAACATTTCTAAACCAGTCAAAAATGCTTTAGATCATCCTCAAACATGTAATCTTAATTCCACCTTTTCTAATTTTTTCCGTAGGCTATTAATATAGAGAAAAAAGTAAAAATGGAGAGGGGAAAATAATAACAGTGTATAATTTCTCATAATGCTTTCCCTCTCAACTCTATTCATTTCATACTTTCATTTGACTCTAACAATAGTCCTATGAATAAAGTGTCATTATCACTGTTCTCAAGTGAGGAAATTTAAATTCCAAGATAGCTTGCCATAGTTATTTAAATGACTTTACTGGATTAGAAATGAGACTCAAACCTAGATGATTTTACTTCAGATCCTTACTTTCCACTTTACCATGCTCTGCTTTGTGAAAATGTAAAATGTGATGAAAAAACATTCAGAAAATGTTATAGTTTTGGATACGCCATGTTTTATGTGTAACTTCTTCCCACGCTCAGTTTCCTCTGAGGTCTCTTTTGGCTATGAGTTAGTTATCTGGACATTTGTTTAGTACATCTTCATTGAGTGGAAACACCGGGCCAGGCACTGCCTAGGCACTGGAACAAAGGGCACCGCTGTTATCATAGAACTGGGGCAAATGCAGGCAATACACAAGTAAGCGCATGTATGGGTGAATATTCTGTTTATATTCATTTAAAAGGAGAAAATCATGAAACTTATATCTGGTTAAGAGAACCTGAAATATCATCGCAGAAATTATTTCTTAATTATATATTTAATTGACAAATAAAAATTGTACATATTATGGTATATAACATGATGTTTTGAATTGTGTATGCATTGTGGAATGACTACATTGAGCTAATTAACATATGCATTACCTCACATGCTAGTAACAACCATTCTACTCTCTGCTTCTCAGTTTGACTTCTTTAGATTCTACATATAAGTGAGATCACAAGGTATTTCTCTTTCTGTGCATGGCTTATTTCATTTAACATAGTGTCCTCCAGGTCCATCCCTGTTATCAAAAATGACAGATGAATAGAGTCAAAATAATGATGCTGAATGAAAAAAAGAGTTCATATATTTGGTTCCATTTATATAAAATCCTAGAGAAGGTCATCTAATCTATAAACATAAAGAATCACTGGTTGTTTATGGATGGGTGTAGAGGAAATGGGGCATGTGAGATCATGAAGGGACATAGGAAACTTTTGGGGTTGATGGATAGATTCATTACATTGAATGTGGTAGTTTCACAAGTATTTATATTTATAAGTCTTTCAAACTAGACAAATTAAATATGTATGATTTATACTATGTCAATCATAAGTCAACAAAACTATTAAAAAAGAAAAGAAATGTATTGAATGTATTTCATTCTCTATGTCTCTAGTTTGAAATGCCTAACATTTGAAACACTGGATTTCATTTCATGTGAATTAGGTGGTTTAATCCCTCATTACCTGAACCTATAAAACTACTTAATGTTATTTCAGGGTAGATTTCAAAAGCTGAGGGAATAATTTAGTCAAGTCCGTTTACTTTAAGTCTTGGCTTACTTTTTGGAAAATAACTAAATTATTACTAAAAACTAAAATGGCTTAGAGTAGCCTTTTAAAAAATTTAAATATATGTTTGATGAAATCCCTTACTTACGTGCCCATTTACTTTATAAGTGTAAAAAGCACATACTAATTATCTGATAATATTACTGTCCAAAGATAGTCTCTTCAAGATAGACCTTCACAAAATCATTAAAAAAAAAAAATGGATTGAGAGAGTTAGAACACTAATATTAGTAAAGCCTAAAGATTTATTTTTGTTTTCCACGCCAACTGCTAACACTAATAATTTAATTCACGAGTAGCAGCATACATTTGAAATGAAGTCATTTTTGAGGCATGAAAATAAATATTCCTTAATTCCATGCCAGTACCTCCATATGATGATTCCTGGCTTGAGATTCTAAAATTTTTTTAAGTGAGTGAAAAAATGTCTGGGAATGGAGCCGTGTCATGCCAGATAGCTCTATATCTCCTCTCCTGACATTAGTAACTTCAAGTTCTATTTTCCTAAGTAAAAAATTTAGCAAAGGCCCAACACTTCATTAATTGTAAACCAAACCTATCTTTTAAAGTATCTTAAAAGAGAGATAGATCCTTATGTTCTGGTTATATTTTGTAACATAGAAACAACTCAGTCTGCCATAATACTTCTATTTATTTTATTTTGTTTTATTTTATTTTGGATGAAGGTATCAAATATTAGCAAACACACAAGTTATTTACACCTATTCACATTCCTGTTCACCTCTTTGATGCCCTCTCTAACTACTACAGAGTCCAAAAAAGGCCACAAACAAGATAAACTTTTGTTGGTAGAGCTATCCCAGCAATTTACCAGATATAATAAATGATGGTTTTTTTAATAATAAAATGTGGTCTGTTTAAATATATCAAATGAATATGTGTGGTTGCTAAGCAACAAGGTAGAAAAACCCAGAGCAAATATTCTCAACTCAGGGTGTGACTGGCTTGGTGTATAATCTTAGATTAGTCACTTCATCAGCTCTGGCAAGGTTATTCTTTGGATGGCAATTTCAACTTGTCCAGGAGGATAATTTGTATAATTAAAATATTGGCTTCCAGTTCTGGAACAAGATGCCATAGAATCATTTTTTCCCTTTTTCTCTCCTCTAACTACAACTAAGCAACCTGAAGATCATTAAACAGGCAATAATAAAAGGACTCGGAAACCTTAGAAGAAGAGTGTGGTCTTCTGGGGACCTCATGAATTGAGAAATGACAGTGTGGTCTTCTCTCTGGGTTTTCTGTTTCTCTCCCATATACCACCAGATTGGGTGCCAGGAAGGCAGCAACCTGGAACCAACAAGCATAAACAAAAAAACCAAAAAACAAAACCACATACAAAACAAAATAAACAAAAAGCCAAGAAAGCCTACTATCAGGCCAGAGGGCTAAGAAAGGGAAGTCCAACAGAGACCTAGTGAGGAGTTCCAACACAACTCAGCAAACTCGGCTGCTGGGCAGTGCAATCCTCAGACAGGAGAGCCATAAAGCCCAGGCCATCCCAGGCCCTGTTCTATAACTGGGGCATCAGTAGGTGTTCAATCTGGTGCCAGTGGTGGTGACAGCAATAAAGCCCCATATCTCCCTGCACTCTACCCACTGGCATACAGAGACCCAAATTCAAACTCTTCTGCAATGTTTCTAAAAGGTTGCCCAGCAACAATGGGGGACCCAGGGATGCGCTTCTCCCTCTGCAAATGGTACCAGTAAAGATTAAGTGGGAACCGCAGCAGTGCCAGAAGAAAACAGACCAAAATAGCATTATAGGGGCTCAGAAAACTAAACTGTCATTGGAACTAAATTGCCCCAAAATAGACCAGAACCTATACACTAACCTAAAATAGAACATTTAAATAGAACCAGAAGTCTCCTAACATACCCAAATGTCTAGGATACAATAAAAAAAACCTCTCATCATGCCAATAACCAGAAAAACAATTAGGATGAGAAAAAACAATCAATCGATACCAATACTGAAATAAAGCAGATATTGGAATTACCTGACAAAATTTATACAGAGTGGCTGTCATAAAAATGCTTCGACTATCAGTTACAAATACTATGGACACAAATGAAAAAAATAGAAAGTCTCAGCAAAGAAATCAAAGTTATAAAAAAAAAAGGCCAAGTAGAAATTATGGAATTAAAAAATACAGTAATCAAAATAAAAATCTTACTAGATGGATTCAATAGTGGAATGAGGATGATGGAGGATAGAATCAGTAAAATTAAACACATATCAATAAAATTTCCTCAGTCTGAACAATAGAGATTAAAATACTGAAGAAAAATAAAGTTACTCTCAGGAATCTGCAGGATAATAATGAAAGCTATAGCATTTATGTCACTTGGATCCCAGAAGGAGAAAAGAGACAATGTGGGACTGAAAAGGTAGTCAAATAATGGTCGAAACTTCCAACTTTGGTGAAAGACATAAACTTATAGATAAACCTATATAAATCTTATTTAGGAATCTCAAAAAACTTCAATTAGAATAAACTAAAGAAATCATCACCAAGATATAGCATAATTAAACTTCTGAAAACTACATACAAAGAAAAAAATCTTAAAAATAGCCAGAGAGAAATGATATATTACCCATATGGTAGCAGATTTCTCATCTGGAACCACGGAGGCCATAGTAAGTGGAAGATTTTTCAAATACTGAAAGAAAAGAACTATCAACTATCTTGAATTCTATGTCTGGCAAAGTAGTTCTTCAGAAAAGAAGGAAAAGTAAAGACATTCTCCAATAAAGAAAAACAAAGAGAATTTGTTGTTAGAAAATCTAATTTTCAAGAATGGCTGAAGAAATCTCTGCAAACACAGAGACAATGGTAACAGAAGAAGGTCTGAAACTTTAGAAAGGAAAAAATAATGGAATAGGTAAAAATAGAAGTAAACAAAACAGACTACTTTTCACCTTATGAGTTTCTTTAATCATACTTTATGGTTGAAGCAAAAAATATATATATATATAACACTACCTTATGTGGTTCTCACTCTATATAGACAAAATGCTTAAGGCAATTACATTTAAAATTGTAGAGAGTAAAGGGAGTTAAATGGAAGTATGATTTCTATACTTCACTTTGGGTTGTGAAACATCAACACCAACAGACTGTTATAAGTTATGTATATATTGGTAATAATCTTGAGCAACAGTTAAGAAAACTGGAAAAAGTGATATCTTTAAAAACAAATCATAGTGGAACTCTGAAAAATGCTCAAGTGACCCACAAGAAGACAAGAAAAAAGAAGCAAAAAAATTAAAGATCGACAGAGTGGATAAGTATAAATGATTTGACCATATGCTGTCTACAAGAAGGTTGCCTCAAACACAGTGACATTGGTAGTTTGACAGTAAAACAATGAAAAATGATGTATGATGTACAAATCAATTTTAAAAAGTAGGGGTGAGTACATTAATATCAGATAAAGTAGACTTTGGAACCAAAAAATTCCTATGGACAAAGAAGGACATTACATAATGGTTAAGGGATCTGTTCACCAAGAACATGTGTCATGCCTAAATTTGTATGTAACCAACCATAGAACTTCAAAATACATGAAGAAAAAAATGGATATAGCTGAAAGAAGAAATTGAGAAATCCACACTTTTAGTTGGGAAGCCAAAAGAACTACTCAACAACAAATCAAAAAAAAGGATCTAGAAAAATTAAACAGCATGACCAACCAACAGGATACCATCAACATTCATTTTATAAATTGAATGAATTTCAAGTCTGAAGTTCCCACTAACCTTACTTATATATTTTTGTTAATGTTTTTTACATGCTCATTGAGCACACAGGCTTGCTTTTATCCCTAAAAATGTCTCTCTGCTCTCTAAGTTTCTGCTTCGTTTTTAATATATGATGTCTAGATTTGGGATATTCTCGTGTATCCTCCTCGCCTTAGAATATTTAAATATCATGTTAAATTAAAGTGTTTTTGATCTCGTTGATTGGTCTCTTAACCATTAAGGCAAGTCACAAGAAAAACTGCAGTTTTTGCCTACTGTCATGGACAGTGTTTGATCTGCAGTGTCTTGGGGAAAGTTTGATTTACATTGAGACATGAAAAACTATTTTATTGCTTTTGGAGATTTGGGTAATTCCTTGATTGATTTGTACTACCAAGCCATAAGAATGCCACAGACCATTCTTGTTTACATGATTTTCTCCTGTGAATAACAAATCCAATGTGATAACCTATTCTTTAAATCCTAGGCTTAAAGTGCTTCTATGATAGTAATCAAATAATATTAAATGTGGAATGAAACAGATTATGTTCAATAGTATTCCAATAGGGAAAACTTAAAGTGTTAAGAAAAATCTTTCTTGTGCCTTCTCCCTTCAATTATCAGGGATTCTTTCCTTATATAAACCTGAACTTTTAGACTATCAATTGCTCAGAAATCTTGGTGAAATGGGTGCTGTGGATAAGTCAAATTTAAGAGCTTCAGGATCAGAAAAAAAAAAAAAAATGACAAAAAGCCAGAAGTGACCACCCTTAGAATTCTAATGAAGAAAACCCAATGTAGGCTTTATATTTTCTTGAGGAAAGTCTTTAAAGCAAATATTTTAGTTCACATTTTTTAGAATCGTTGTCCGCTTCTGATTTAATTTGTTCCTCTGACCACATTGGATAATTAGCACAATGATACAGTCATTTCTGGTGAATATACAATCCAGAATTAGGACAGTATCCAGGAGCTTTAATAAATGTTCCTTACAGGAAGCCAATTACGGAGAAGTTTGTGGTTGGAATCTAGTTTCAGGGAGGACAAGGTTATGTTTCAGCTTAAAACAAAGATGGGTTTTTATGCACAGGGTAATCTTGAGAACCAAGAGGACTGTATTTTCAGTAGGATGTGTGTAAAATGTGGCTCCTTATGAAAGAAAAGATTTGCGATGCATTTTTCTTCACCGGCATGACATTTTGTTATAGCTCAAGAACGTGATTAGAATTCTACTCACTGATGGCACATACACCAAAATATCTTAAAGTGCCATTTATAGGGGCTTAGTGCTACGTTCTTTACAAAGTATGTTAAACGATACTAGACTTGCTTTTCATTAGGAGATGTCTCATCATGTCAATTAGTATAATCTACACATCTTTCCCTTTGCGATTGAATCAGGCTGCAGTGCAAGATGCTCTGCCTCTTGGGCCATGTGATCCAGTAGATCTACTGGTGTTGGAAGAGCCAGTAGCTGGTAGGAATGCTGTTTAGAGCATCCTGTATAGGGATTGAATTGGCAGGCCTATGTAGGCAAATCACAGTGCAAGCCCTTAAGATTTTGGAGCAAAGACCTGCCATCTTCTGTGGATAACTACTCCCCTTTTCAGAAACAGATCTTGGCCCACTACGGGGCCTTAGTAGTTAGCCATGGGCCACCAAGTTACCATATGACATTATCTGCTCATGATGAACTGAGTGTTATCTGATCCACCAGGCCATAAATTTGGGCATGCAGAGTAGCACTCCACCATCAAATGGAAGTGGTGTATAAGATATCAGGCCCAAGCAAGACCCTGAAGGTGCAAGTAAGTTACAGGAAAAAATGACCCAAATGTCAACGACCTTCTCTTTCCCAAACTATCCTATGGCCTAATGGGGAGTTCCCTAAGGTCAGCTGACAGAGGAAGAGAAGACTTGGGTCTAGTTTACAGGTGATTCTGCAGGCATCACTTGAAAGTGGACAATGGCGCTATAGTCCCTTTCTAAGACATCCCTGTGGGACAGTTGTGAAGGGCTATCTGTAGAGTGGACAGAATGTTTAGTGGTGTACCTGGTTGTTCCCTTTGTTTGGAAGAAGAAATGCCAAGCCTTGAAATTATATACCAACTCATGGGCTATGGCCAGTGGTTTGGCTAGATGTATGAGATTTGAAAGAAAGTGGTGAGGACATTTAGAGATAAAATAGATAGAACAGATAGAATGCCTTGTCTACCACCATGGTGTTTCACACAGCATTGCTTCTAATCAAGAAGCTTACTTTGCAGCATAAAGAAGTGCAGTGATGGGCCCTTGCTCATGGAATTCACCGTAGTCCCTGACCATAGTTTTACCATAATCCCTGACATCCTGAACCAACTGGATTGATGTAATGATGGAATGGCCTTTTAGAGACAAAGTTGCACTTCCAGCTGGGTGGCAATACCTTGCACGGCTGAGCAAGGTTCTCTAGAAGGCTGTCTATGCTCTAAATCAATACCTAATATACGGTGCTTTTTCTCCCATAGCTAGAATTCATGAGTTCACAATCAAGGGGTAGAAAGAAGTAGTATTACTCACTATTATCCCTGGTGACCCACTAGCAAAATTTTTGTTTCCTGTTTCCACGGCCTTATGGTCTGCTGGCCTAGAGGTCTTAGCTCCAAAGAGAGCCATGCTTCCACCTGGAGACACAACAGTGATTCCAGTGAACTTGAAGTTAAGACTGCTGCTGCCCAGCCACTTTGGCTTCCTCATGCCTCTGAATTAACAGGCAAAGAAAGAGTGTTACTGTATTGGCTGGGGTGACTGATCCTGATGATCAAGGTGAACTTGTGGTCCCTGACATATCCCTATTATTACCACTTATTAAGTTGAATTTCTACCGGCACCTAACTCCCTATTCCTGTTCTTTGCTTTGTATTTTTCTTCAACAATCTTTAACATTTAATGTACTATATATGTTTTTTTCTTATTTTTCTCAGTGACTATTATTCCGCCATGTGCTTGGCCTTAGGCATGGTCACCTCTGGAATTTGCCTTTTGTATAAAAGTGCTTTTCAAATCTGCCAATGTCTGAGAAAGGAAATACAAAGAGAGTAAACCGTCAGGCAGGAAGTGCACTAAAAGCCTTGATTTTCTCCAGTGGTTTGTGTTCGACAAGGGCTGAGGTTATGTAAATTATATTTGTAGAGTGATCATTTTCCAAAATACAGAACTGAGAGAATTTAGCCTCTAAACTAGGACTCATTTAAGGAAACTGTATTCCTCTTTTATTGAATCTTTGCTCTATCATTGTTTTTTGTTGTTGTTTTTGCATTTACACATCTCCCATCTTTGGAAACAATAACAATTTTTTTGTGTGTGTGTGTTTGCTTTGATTGTAACAAGATTTCATTAGCTAGGGGAAAAAACTACTAGTGAGGATGAAAATTTTTTCTTCTGGAAGGCTTCTTGCACTGTCTTCTTTTCCCCTCCCCTTATCCCAACTTCTGTGGTAGAGAGGAATGAGAGTCCTTTAGAACACCTCGCAGAATCTGAGTGCTGCAGAACACCAATTTGTACTTAAGACAGTTTACACTGTGGTAACGTATCTGTTTCTCTTGTATACGCACACTTAAAGGAACACACAAGTCTGTGTCTATATGTGTAAATCTATATGTGTATACAATTAACTTAAACGCATACTTTTATAATGCTGAGTACTCAAATGTTAAAACAAAGTGTGCCTCCCCTTATGTGTATATTTATTGTTGTGGTTGCATTATCACCGTTTCTTATTGATTGCCAATTTGTTTCCCTCTGGCTTCGCAGTCTTAAAGATTGATGCTGTTTTGGGGTCTAATTACCCAAGGCTCTCCCAATTACGTTTTCAATGTATTTTTTCTAAAATGCTTGCAGTTGATGGCACCGCCCCAAATTGCTTGTTCAGCCAAGGTGCTTGCTCAGCGTATCTCCTTTCCATATGCATGCCACCTTCAGTGAGGTCTCCTTTTCGCTACAGAATACTTTTCATTTGCGTTTGTATATGTCAGCCAAATCTTGTCCTTCCTCTGCACTTGGTATTTTAATTAAGGTCCCTTTACCATGAAGTGGCCATAATTTATAGGGAATTGGTTAGAAAAATGCAAAGAAGAAATTAATAGAAAGACATACTTTATAATCTAATTATTTTTCTTTTTTCAACTCTTTCTTATTAAACCATATAAATAATATTACACATTAAAGGTTATGTTACTTTTTAGTAATTGGATCTGCACAGAGGATACTTCTTAATTAAATAATATTTTAAAATTCTTTTATTAAAAAATGGTAGTAGAAACAGAATAGCTAGCTGTATTCCCATCTCCCTAAAGGGGCAGTTAAAGAGATCCTTAGGTATATTTCATAAACAGTATTTAAAAAAATATTTAAGAAAAAAATTGCATGAAGGAGAAAAACATAGCCTTGAGTGTGAGCTTAACTTATATATTCTGGAAGGTGCTGGTTGTGCTGCTCTGTAGCTGTGATGCTGGTCCCCATTTCAAGGGGATATGTTATTAATGAGAACTGGAAGTTTTTTTTTATTTATTTATTTATTTATTTATTTATTTATTTATTTATTTATTTATTTATTTATTTTGAGACAGAGTCTCACTCTCTTGCCTGGGGCGAGTGCCGTGGCGTCAGCCTAGCTCACAGCAACCTCAAACTCCCGGGCTCGAGCAATCCTACTGTCTCAGCCTCCCGAGTAGCTGGGACTACAGGCATGCGCCACCATGCCCGGCTAATTTTTTTCTATATATATTTTTAGCTGTCCAGTTAATTTCTTTCTATTTTTGGTAGAGACGGGGTCTCGCTCTTGCTCAGGCTGGTCTCGAACTCCTGAGCTCAGAACGATCCGCCCGCCTCGGCCTCCCAGAGTGCTAGGATTACAGGCGTGAGCCACCGCGCCCGGC
>RJWJ010002203.1:0-106452 GCA_004363605.1 Indri indri
TCTGCTCTTGTGGTGCTTCACTTTGGATAATGGGCTTAATTTTAATCCAAGAAAGTGTAAGAGGTGCTAGATCACTGTCGTTTCTTATGATTGAGTAATATTCCATTGTAAATATATACCAAATTTTATTAATCCACTCATGGATTGACGGGCACTTGGGTTGTTTCCACATCCTTGCGATTGTGAATTGTGCTGCCATGAACATTTGGGTGCAGATGTCTTTATCATAGAATGTTTTGTGCTCTTTTGGGTCTGGGATCTTCTCTGCTGCCTCTTGGTCAGCAGAAGATGCTTACTCTGCTATCTTGACATTATTTAAGCCAAACTTCTTTCTAAAATTATCAAACCATCCTTTGCTGGCATAAAGTTCTCCAGCTTTAGATCCTTCACCTTCCTTTTGCTTTAAGTTGTCATATAACGACTTCACTTTTTCTTGAATCATGTTAGAGTCCATAGGTGTGCCTTTCTTATAGCAATCCTGCACCCACATAAAAGCTGCATTTTTAATATGGGATAAAAAGCTATTTCACCAAAAGTGCAAGGTTTTTGTGCCTGCTGGTGTAGCTGCAGTGACAGTTTTATGAATTTTCTTTCCTTTTTTTTTACAATGGTCCTTATGCTTGATTCATTTAGCTTGAAATGACAGGCATCTGCAGCTACAGATCTTGGTCTATAATACATATTAAGCAATTCAACTTTTTCTTGAAATGCCATGACTTTTCTCTGCTTCTTGGGAGCACTTCAAGCATCATTAGTGACACTTGGTATGGGTCCCATGGTGTTATTCAAAGTTTACCATATTGCGCTAAACATAATGAAAAATATGTGAGAACTGTGAGAGATAACTTTTTACTGTGATATGCAGTTTACTGGGAGGACAAACTGCTTATGAGGAGATGACCAGCCTCACACAGCATTTTAAACAGATATTCACAACACTTGAGCTCACCACAATACTAACAGAAGGTGGTTAAAAAATTATTACAGTAATACAGTATCTACTATAGTTAATTTATGCAGTTATGATTTAGTACTGCATCTTTAGTTTTCATTTTTCTTTACTGCAAATGGCACCATGTATGGTCTGTGTTTGTATGCATAAGTTTTGATACATTTTAACTTTTTATAATAGATTGGTATATATTTTTTTGTAATAAATGATAAAATAGACTAATATCTACATATATTTTATGCATTCATGACATTTTTTTCATATTTCTAGTTTATGTAGTTCATTTGTGAGTTTTTTCAAATTGTTGCAAATCTCCCCAAAAGTTTCCTGATACGTTTATTGCAAAAAATCTGCATATAAGTGGATCCACACAGTTCACACCCATGTTGTTCAAGGGTCAACTGTAGTTTCTATGTGTAGATGACATCAGTCTTGAATAAAAGTAATTGTTAGTGTCCTAGAATCACTTGGTGTATTTGACCTGGCAAAGTACTACATTTTAAGGCAAAATGAAAGCATTAATTGCCACAATTCAATAGCATAAAGGTAGAAATCCATAACTGATCATCATGTTGGTGAATCGAATATTACTGAAACGAAACTTTAAGTGATGAAGTGGCACTGATTTTTGTGACCTCGAAAATGTGGAAGCTCTTATATTATTTCTGGAATGATTATATCACAGATTACTCATATTTTATCATTAACACTTCTACATAAAACATATCAATTAAGATTTTTTTTCTATTTTTCTTTTTTTTCTACAGTGGTTAACTCAACCACAGACAGGAATCCTTGATCTGTTGCTTTAAGTCTATTTTCTGTTGATTCCTTGAGGAGTACATTGGTACCAAAACCCAGTGTCCTAATATCCCACAATCCCAGAAAGAAGGTGTCCCTGAAACATTGAAAAGTTCCAGAGACACAGAAAGAAGACGAAATGAAATAATAACATTCACAAAATGTGATGGACTGAATTGTGTCCCCCACAAATTCATATGTTGAAGCCCTAACCCCCAGTGTGATAGTATTTGGATATAAGGCTTTTGGGAGTTAATTAGGTTTAGATGAGGTCATGAGAGTGGTACTGTCATAATGAAAATAGTTCCCTTATAACGTAGACACCAAACAGCTTATTCTTTTGTTCTTTCATGACCACGTGAGGATATAATGACAAGTTGACTATTTGTAAGAGAGCCCTCGCCAGAAACCAAACATTGATTGACCTTGATCTTAGACTTTTCAACCTCCGGAATTGTGAGAAAATAAATCTCTGTCGTTTAAGCCACCCAGTCTATGGAATTTTGTGGGGGCAGTCCAAGCAGACTAACACAAACAATGGCACAAAACCTGATTGTTACCATTTACCAAACACTCAAACAAATTTGAAAATGATTAAAGAATAAATTCCACGAAAGGTAAACTTACAGCATAAAAATTAGAAGAAATTGTAAATGAAGATTAAAAATATAATAAATACAAGTAATCGAAGAAATATATCCTAAGGAGATTATTAGAGATATATCAAAAAGATATGCTAACATTCTCATTATAGTACTATTCATAAACATAAAACATCATAAATAATAACTGAGTTATGGTTAGGTTATTATGGTATATCCATAGCTTTTAAAACAATGTGATAATTTTTAAAAGTTTATGAAGCATTTTTAGTATATTAGGAAAAAATTTGATGTGTCAAATTAAAAATTCTGAACACCACATTACATGTAAGATATAATTTCAACTATTTTTGAAAAATTGCATAGCAAAAGACTAAAGGTAAATGCAATAACTGTTAGTGGAATCTTATTTTGCAATAATTCAAAATAATGAAACAAGTCCTTTGATGTACTACTTATGTTTTCATATATATATATATATTCTTTACATGTAAGTTCAATATTTCTGTCTTAAACCTTTGACTTTCAACTAGGCACTGTGGTTTTGTTACTCTGCCATTCAGTGGGATACAGATAGGGTGGCCATGTGTCTCAGTTTATGACTGTTGTCCTAGCATAGTTGTTAATAGTGCCCCTTTTACTTTCACCAGTTTCCTAGTTTGGAGAGTAAATTTTATAGACAACCAAGATACAGGAAACCTAATTTTCTTCCCAATTTGCCATTGATATTCTACAAAATTCTGGAGAAGTCACCTATTCATAGAAAAATCTGATCCCTACGACTAAATGGATATAATGTCTCTGTTGGTTAACTTGAAAGGAATGTTAGGAGGATTAATGAGGAGATGCTTGAAAAATACTTTGAGCACCTCAGAGAAAAGTGCTATGATTTTGTCACTAATGCATTTCTTTACTAGCTTGCAGAGTGGGAAGTCAAGGGAAATCAAGATTTTGTGAGTATCAGCAATGAAACCAAATCAATCAAGCACGTTCTGGCAGCACATTTTACACAGTGCCCCAGAGTAAAGAATCCAGTGAACCCAGACTCCTCCAAGCATATAAATCATTAGAGACACATAGGCTACATTTTGACTCTATATAGGCAACTCAATTCGGAGTTATGAGTAAATGTATTTATTGAACTTCCCTTTCTTGGTGAATATATTGTGTTCCATCTAGTACTAACCATATGAAATGTTTGGAAGCTGAACAAAGACTGTTCATTAAGCTTGAAAGGGATGGATCTGAGCCAGTCAGCACTTTGTAACTTGGCAATCAGGCCTCTAAGTCAAACCTATTATTTCAGTAGGCCAATTAAGTTCCTTAGAAACTTAGTGGAAAGGATGCATCTTCGCACAATATTTTCAGTACCTTATAAACTGGATACCTTGGTCTGGCAGTAAAATATCCTTCTTGAACTTCTTGCAAATCAAAATCAAAATCAATAAATCAATCTAGTTCCTAGACAACAAAGAAGCAGCTGAAAGGCAACAACAAGGCATGTTAAAGTTCTAGCAGTGATTCCCAAACATGCTGGAACCTTAGTTTGATTAAGACTCAGAGGAAACACCTGGATAAAGGGCAGACAAGTCTGTTTCTCCGTCCCTTTGTTCTCCCTAAAACCCACATCCCTTGCATTAACTACTGTATCATACTTGATACTTTGAAGTTGAAACATAATACCTTATTTTTTCTGACATTGAAAGTATATTACAGATCAGAAAGTTTTTCTCTTTGCACTTGTCAAGCTGTTACCCTGTCTATCTAAAATTCATACCTTGACCTTTGCTGTCTTCAAGAACAAATCATCTTTCTTCCCACTCTCTGTCAATTTGATCTCTTTCTCTTTGCTGTATACGGAAGAAAGGAAAGCATATCTGTATTATTATTTGTCAGAATCTATCAAAATTAAACATTTGCTCTTGGAGAGTGTTGAACTGTTACTTATACAAAGGTGAACTAGTTATTTAGTTTTCTTACTAGATACAAAAGAGAAATAAAATGTTGAAAACTGACATTTCTTAAAATATTTATTTTATTCCATTATATTTTAATCAGGGCACAGATATAAGGTAATACTATTAGTTCAATAAGGAATAAAAGGACTTGGTTATAAATCCTAAAGAATGTTTACATATCAGAATTATTTATATATATTTGGCTCTATGGCATTTAAATTAGCAAAATTTTCCTGGAATTTAGACATGTTACCAAATAAGAATTGTATAAATATGTTTAGAAATTGAAAAAATGATACACCAATGAAAAAAGATAAACTGAACTTGAGAAAACACACTAATTGTCAAAACCCGTCTTTTCGTGGTATCATTTTAATGATATCTGATTTGCATTTTAGATATTTTTGCCTTCATTGTATTCTCTTCTTTTAACTTTCTCTACATATCGCTTACAAAATTCAGTAAAAGACAATTTTAGAGATAGTCTAGGGAAAGGGTTGAATGCTCTGTCGTTGATTGTTGCTTACATTGGTACAATTAGGGATATTAAATTTGAGTTCATTGGATTTATGTTTCTCCCCAAACAGGCTGACTATTGTAGCTGTTGCTGCTTAGAATACATATTGGCTTAATTAATCAGTACTATTTGAAATTTTGTGAAAATGCAAACTAATTATGAACTTTCCCTGATAAGAAACAATTTTGGCTCCTGATTATTTGCTTTTGCCTCCATTTATATAACACTAATCTCATGAAGTCAAGCATTAAACCAGCATGTTATTGATTTGCACTTAGGCATGTGATTACCTTTGAATTGCTTTCCTTTATGACATCCTCAGATGCAAAAATCTTGAAAGGGAAAATGTGGTCAGACTCTTATTTGATTATGTTTGATAAATGTTTTCCCTCTCTCAGCTTCAGTTATCATCATTTTGGGAGATTATAGCTATGCTTGCTCTTGAGACAGCTATCTTGTGACCTCCGGGTATGATAGCTGTTGACTGCAATGAATTTGTCTTTTCATACAGGAAGCAGGTACAGATCACTGCTGCCCACCACTCAAGCTCTGGTTTTGCTTGCAAAGCTTCCGCATAAGTGACAACAGCCTAGCTTCAGTGGGGGACCTAACTTTTGTTTAGAAGTATGGCAACTGAGTTGATGGTCATCAGTTTAAGATGTAATCTAATCACTAATTCATTCATAACAAATATTTTGATGGTGACTTTTAGTGCTAGATACTGTGCTAGACTCTGGTGTTGAAATACATGTCAGCTATGGCCTCAACTCTTAACTAGATGTGTTTGTGTGCAGTGTGTTTGGAGAAAGAGGTTAGGTAATGGAGGATGAGGAAGGACAGAAATGTTTGGGGAGAAAACAAACATGTAACCTACATGGTTCATGATGAGCTCAATGAATAGTCTGCACTGCTAAAAATGCTAACATATCCGTCTGATTCGGTCATAATTATTTCGAATCACTATAAGTGGCAGTGAAGCGTATAGAATACTTTTTGTCACACCAAAGTCAGCAGACCTGGGTACCATATCCCAGCAATATCGTTTGTAGCCTGTGTCACCTAAACTCACAAAGCACCTGTTTCCTCATCCATAAAATAGACACAATGATTTGTTTTATATATTTCTCTTGCAAAATTATTGTGATAATTAGAAAACAAATGTAATACACACTGAATAATGCATAATATATGATAGGTACTAAATAAGCAGCTATGGAAATGCTTATTCCTATTGTTTCCATTATTATAATTTCATCATAGGTTTCGTTTATGTGATTTTTATAGTAATAACCTTGATTCTTTTATAAAAACACTGCATGCTTAGTATTTTAAAGTTTGAGCAATACCAGAAAGTATAAAAAGATAAATCTCCCCAATGGTTGGTAAAATTCATTTTGGGTAATATTTTTTCTTCTTTGAAATTTTTTTGTATTATTCAAATTTAAAAGTAATAAGCATTTATAATTATTATAAAAGCTATAAAATAATTATATGTGTGTCAAATGTCATACTCCAAAATGCTTGGATAGATATGCATACAGATAGACGATACACACACACACACACATATACATATATATATACACACACACACATATCTATCTATTTATAGACACAGCAGACTATATAAAAAATTTGTAATAAGAGACTAGTACATATGCTTCTTTAACTAAAAGTACTACATTTATTTCCTTGACTAGATTATATCCTAAAATATAACAACTTTATTAAGAAAAGGAAAAATATGAAAAACATTAGGTGATTGGGTTATTATAGTTTCTTTCTTAAATTTTAATTATATGTATATCTATGTATAATACATGCATATAAATATATATAAAGGCCAAACCATAATAAGGTTTATACAGCTTAAGGAATGATCACAAAAAAAATAGCAACTACCACTTAGAGGAAGAAATATTTTTTGCAAAATAGTTCACTACTCCGTCATTTGTCTTTTAAGATACCTACTATTTGCAGTTACTTTCCTTAATGATTTGAAATTTATATACTCACTCTGATAGGTCCTTACGGCTTCCAAACATATGTCCACGCCTTAATGCCTGGAACCTGTATAAATGTTACTTTATTTGAATTTTGGTGTTTGTGGATGTGTTCAAGTTAAGAAATTTGAGATGAAGAGATATCCTGCATTACCTGGGTGAGGCTTAAAAGCCATCCCAAGTGTCCTTATAAAAGGGAGGCAGAGGGAGATTTGGCAGACACAACAAAGGCGGAAGGCAATGTGGTGATGGAAGCAGAGAGATTTGAAGGTGCTGTGATGCGGGCTTTGAAAATGGAGGAAGGGACCAGGATTTAAGGAATGCAGCTCTGGAAGATGAAAGGGGCAATGAATGGATTATCTGTTACAGCCTCCAGTGAGGATGCAGCCCTGCTGCCACCTTGCCTTTAGGTCAGCAAAGCAGATGTTGAACTTTCGGTCTTTTGAACTGGGAGGGAATAAATTTCTGTTGTCTTACGTCACTAAGTCTGTGGCAATTTGTTACAACAGCCCCAGAAAACTAGTGGAACAAACACACACTCTTTATTTATTTATTTTTTTTTGCATGACATTATGCACTTGCGATTGATCCATGTTGTTACATGTAGTTCTAATTTGTTCATTTTCATTGCTGAATAGTATTCAATATGCAATTAAAAGAATTCATCCTACTTATTTTTTAAACAAATAATGCTGCTATCAGCATCCTTGCATATATCTGCGGTATAAATATGTAAGTGGATAGTTTCACCCATTTACTTTCTCTCCAGCAGTCTGTGAGAATTTTCATTGTTCCATATCTTCATTTATAATTGTCTTGTTAGTCTTTTTAATTTAGACAAATTGGTAGTGTAGAATGGCCTGTCATTCCACAGTTTTAATTTAAATTTCCCTTATGAATAATGAATAGTTTTTCATCAGGGCTGAGACTAGGGGAAAGGGCCCTATACTCCAATTCTTCCCACCACACCCCCTTGCACACTCACAAACATATGTACATTTGACTGCCAAAAGTACGTCTCAGTTTTGCAATCTATTTTGTAACTTCCTTGAATCAGTAGAAAGCTTGAGCTGAAAAGGGATGCTCAATGCCAAGCTCACCTCTTCAATCTTGGCTTTGCAATTCTCTATTATTTTGCTAACACTTAATGTCTTGAAGAAGATTTCATCGTTGTTGTTTTCTTTAGTGGGAGAGTTGACATCCATTTCAAATCTGCTTTTACCGGAAGTAGAAGTCCCCATGGTTTCTCTTTTACCTTAGATTTTGCTTTTAGATTGACCTTGCTTGAGGTCAACATTTTTTTTTTAACTACATGATCTGTTTTAATTAAGGAAAAGAAAGAAAACTTTATTTTACTTTATAACATATAAAGTTTATTTTAAACCTTTGTCTTTAAATTAAAAAATAAATTATTAGAGATTTTATAGTGTTCTGTATATTACATCAGACTTATTTTCACTTGACTATAAATATTCTTGTGTGGACAGCCAAGTCAGTACGGAATATACAATAGATTTTTTCTATGGATTCTGTCTAAATTATATCAGTTTAAAAAAACTAATTTAATTAAAGCCAATAAATTCAGGTGTCCTACGACAACCATTATCCTTTTTTGTTTTCAATGAAAAATAGCCAGACTTTCTCACTGGGGCTTGATGTAATCATGGATTTTAATGTGAATAAGCTATCATATGATGTTCTAGGAAGAAAATAAAGTTTTCCCATTAAAGAGCTTTAAGATTTCTTATTGGATTTAGTGTCTCTTGAATAATGACTCAGAGACCAGATCCTTTTTCAATTAGATATATATTTTCTCATCAATTGAGAAGTTTTGAGATCAAGTTGAATTCAAAAACCCCAAAACACATTTGTCTCGAGTAATGGTGGAAATTTACCGCTTTGGTGACTACCTTGAGCAAGACTGTGTGTGGTTTGGTTTCTAATCTTTTGCTTCTTTCCAGCATGAAAAAATACCTTTCGCAGGCAAGAAAATACATTTGTATTTGGGGAGTTGCTTTTGATGAAAGAAAGCAGCAATGGTTCTTAAAAGCTTTCCTGAAAATGATGACAAGAATGAAAAATGGGAAAAAATCTATTTTAACCAGAAGTAGTGATATCCTGGAAGGAGTAGGGAGAGTATATGTGGGGAAATAAGGAAAGGAATCTGAGAGTTGTGGTCACCGATGCCAGTTTATAAAATGGATGAGGTTGACAAACAGGCCTTGAGGCAATATCAGAAGATTTTGGTTTGGTTTATATTTTCCGTCATCTTCCTCTGAATTACTAGAATAATAAAAAGAAGAATTTTGATTTTGTGAAGAAATTTCCCTACATGTAAATGAAGTGAAAATGCCAAGTACACCCATATACTCAAGGTTTTATTGAAAACAAAGTTTATACCTAGAAATGATTTTAACATAAGCAACGAGAAGCTCTAGGAAAACACAAAGGAGAGGAATGGTTTAACAGAAGTGACATGGCAGAACTTGATACAAATAAAATATAAATGAAAAGATGTTGTCAATTCTACTCTCCCCCAGATTGTTTTCATAAGATCTATGAGATATGTTTTTCAGCCTCCTTGAAACTCAAAATCCCTTTATATTCCAGTCTCATTCTAAAATAACGTACTAGTTTTCTATTGCCACGCTAACAAATAACAACAAATTTAATGTCTTCAGCAATATAAACTATCACCTCACGGTTCTGAAGGTCAGAAGCCTGCGTGGGCTCAGCTGGTTCTTCTGTTCCAGGTCTCACAAGGTCCAAATCAAGGGGCCAGTCAACAGGGCTCCTATTGGGAGGCTGTGGGGAAGAGTATGCTTCCAAGTTCATTAAGGTTGTCGGCAGAATGTAGTTATTTGCAGCTGTGAGTAACCATGCCTAGTATCTTGCACAGCTGTAGGCCATTGTTTCCTTGCTGGTGTCAGCTCCTAGAGACCTGTCTTAGACTTCCCATGTGAGCCCCTACACCTCCAACTAGCAATGGCACCTCTGATCCTTTTTACTTGGACTCTTTCCAACTTCTTCCTCCGCCGAGTCTCTCCTTCTCCAGTTGGAGAAAGTTCTCTGCTTTTAAGGGTTCATATGATTAGATTGGGCTCACTCAATTAAGAATATCTCCCTATCTTAAGCTTCATAACCTTAATTACAGCCATAAAGTCCCTTTTGCTATATTCACAGATTTCAGTAATTAGGATATAAACATCTTTGAAGAGCTATTGTGCTAAATCTGGTAATGAATTTTTTATTGCCTACTTTTTGGCCATTATAACTGAAATATATTCTCTTTGCATTTTGTTAAAAATCCACTTTCTGAGCTGAAGGTAAATTGGAAAACCTAGATGATTCAAAGTGAAGTGAAAATCATATAAATATGGTAAGAGGAATATTAGAAATCATTGGTTTTTCAGACTAATGTACAGAATTTTACTTTCCCATGTTTTCAGATTTGTTTCCTTTCTTTTAATTGTGGTATACTTTAGATAAAGTGAAATGCACAAATTGTAAGGCATTGTGCACTGACTTTTAACAAAAGCATACACCTGACTAACCCACACCTCAGTTGAGATATAGAACATTTCCATAACTCCAATATTTCTTATGCCACATTCCAAATAATTCTCATCGCCCTTCAGCCATTCATCTGGTTTCTTTTGGTATAGATTGGTTTTTCCCATTTTGAAACTTGTATATGAATGTGGTGATACATTAACGTACTTTTTGTGTCTGACTTTCTTGCTCAGCATATTTTGGAGATTCTTTCATGTTATCCATGTAAAAGTAGTTTGTCACTTTTTGTTGTGCTATTTAGGAGTAGTTTTCAGTTCTTTGACTGCATCACTGCTTTTTTTCAATCCATTCTCCAATTTTTGGGCCTGTGAGTTCTTTTCAGTTTTTGGTTATTAAAAATAATCTTTTATGTTCATTGTTGCTAGGCTTGATGATATTTTACAATCACACATAATTGGAAAAATGTACAATTTATCTATTTAAGCAGTCATATTGATTTCTAGGTAAACATTTTTTTAGACTACCTGCCCAGAAATGTATACTACCTACTGAGGCCTGCTTTTATTTTGGTGAGTATATGCATATATACACTTAGAGATACCCAGAAAGATGGAAAACATAAAAAATGTGACTACTTTAATTCAAGCGACTACTGCCATTCTCATAAAATGATTGGTAGATTATCCAGTTTACAAACTCGATGATACTGCTATACAAGATACTGGAAAACAATCCTCATAATATTTACAGAGATAAATTTTTGAAATTAATAAACCACTTTTCCAGAATTTTCTAGACTAAATACAATTGTTTAGATAAAGGTATCCCTGTAGATACTTGGTTTCATAACTAATACAATTTAACAAACCCATTTTGTTTGTTTATTTCTTCTCCTTTGCCCTACCATGGGCATTCTCAGGTTCTTTTGTAATAACTCGAAGGCATGAAGTAAGAAATGGATTGCAAAAGCAGCTTGAGAAGTCTTAGGGCTTCAAAAACCTTTTCTCTTGGTAGCCATGGCAGCTCGTGTTTCAATAAGAAGGTAGCTTCATATTTTGGGGAAAAAACAACAAAAAACCTTGGATATCTTAGGTTCCCTCTCAGAGATCATCAGATATGACAATTACTAAATCAGGACATTAATCCAAAACTAGATCTGATAAGGATAATAAAACTTATGTATTTTCCTGTTGAAACTTTTAATTCTTTGCTTTTGGAAAGAAATGTTTTCCTGAAGGAAAACATATCTGCCATTGTGCCACAGTGGCACTCCTTATGTCTTTGGCATATTTGAGTTTGCATTTTGTATCCCTGTCCTTCTGCCTTAGGAAACTGCTTTAACATTTCTTGTAGTACTGTTCTGTTGTTAGCAAATTCTTTCATCTATTATTTTAATCTGAAAGTGTTCATTTAGCCTTTACTTTTGAAGGTTACATTCACTGGATATATAATTCTGTAATGACTTTTTATTTCTTTTTAGAACTTCAAATATTTTTTCAGCTGTCATCTGGCTTACATTTGTTCAGATGAGAAGTCGGCAGTATTCTTTATCCTTATTCCCTTTTATATTATGTGCCTTTCCTCCTGGATACATTTAAGAATTTTCAATTTTCATGTCTGCTGATAGACCCTATCTCCTCACTCTCTTCCATCTTTTTCTTTAAATCCTTGAACATATTTTAATACCTGTTTTGTGCTTTTCTGCTATTAATAATGTCCTGATCACCTATAGGTATGTTTCTATTTCTTGTTTCTTCTCCTGATTTTGTCACAGTTTCTTGCTTTTCTTTTTTGCATGTTTAGTAATTGCCTTTATTTTATGCTTGATGTTTTCCACGCTATGTTATTTAGATTCTAGATTTCCATCTTTTGTGGAAGTGTTTTGAATTCTGTTCTGAGAAGGCAGTTAGTTTACTGGCACATCAGCTTGATCCAGTTGGGGCTTGGTTCTAAGCTTTTTAGAGTATTTCTTTTTATAGGACCAGATTAGCCCTACTTTAAAGCATTACTTTTCCAGGGTCTCACTTAAACATCTAGAGATGCACAGTGAGTCTCCTCACTTGAGCTTGTTGAAACCATAATGCCTCCCTGCATTGCTCAACTAGTGGGTTCTCCATTCAGCTTATTGTCCCTCAGAAACTATTCTGTGTCTGGACTTCTGAAATCTAACTCTGTGCACACATAATTATTAAGTAGAATTCAGTAAAAAATTCAAGAAGATCCACTTGTAGGTTTTTGGATCTCTTTCTTAGTGCAACTCTTTCCTCTCCGGGTTCTTTCTCATAAATTCCAGCCACCTCAGCTTCATCCTACAATCTGCTTCTCCATTCAGAAAAATTGCTGCTATTTATTTGGGTTCCTCTTTCCTTTGCTGCAGTTTTGGAAGTAGCCCTATATAGGAGGCCAACTTTAAATGTGGAGTTCAGTTTAAGGATCACAACACTATGCTGCTTGTTGTACAATGCTTTAAAACTGTTGTACCATATATTTTGTCTAGTTTTGTGGTTGTTTATTGCAGGAGAAAAAGTCTGAAGTCCATTATTTTGTTATGGCCAGAACCAGAGATCAAACAATCTGTTTTTTGAAAAGCATTTATTGTGGACCTGCTATCTTCTATGCACCATACTAGATGTTTTCCAGGATACAATCAAGTCAGCTTTTACTATTTGTTGTTCAGCAGGTGTGGCTTACATCTCATTTTTTTGCAGAAGGAGCAGACTTTGATTCATATCTATACATTTGCTCATGCTATTTCTGGTAAATTTTTAAAATACTGCCTAAATTCTGTTTGTCTTGCAAGATTTATGGCATCTCTTTTTGGCATTTTTTTCTAATTTGTCTCCCAAATGAACCTGACTTTCCCAACCTTATTCGTTCATAAAATACTTTTTAATTCACCTCCATTATACCATTTAGTATGTTGAAATATAGCTATCTCTTTATGTGTTATAAAAACCTAGCAAAATTTTAGGCCACAAATGCCTCTCTCTCATTTTTGAGTCTCAGCTTATAACATTGTCTTGCACATATTGGGTCATTTCTAAGCATTTGTTGTAGTGAATATGTGCTACCTAATTTAACTCATGTAACAGCCTTGTGAGGTAGATAGCATAATTATGATTATTGTTAATAAAAGAACTGAGACTTGGATAAGTTAAATTTTTATTCTAATGTACTAGAATATAAATAAAAATTATAATTATATTTTATATTATACATAATATACATATTTTATATATTGTAATTATAAATAAAAATATCACTAGAGTCAGTGATATTAATAGAACTGAATTTGAAGCCCCAAGTTTCCAACTGCAAATATTTTCATTGACACTACGCCACATTTATCATTCATTGTTTTCACTTCTATTAGCTCAATCAATAGGAAAACAAAACACCATCTAAGGAACCTTAGGTATCAGTATAACTTAATATAATTTTATATAATCCATACAATTTCAATCAGAATTGATAAGGTCAATAGAGCTTAATTAGTCTAATATCCCATTCAATGTCCAGATTTCCTCTATAGTATTCCTAACAACAAGACCATGTTATTACCCTTCTGTTTGTATCCCTAACCCCTTACAGCAGTCTACACCTGATCCTTATCATTAATTCCTTATAGTGGTTCAAATATGCCATCCTAAAACGTGTATCCAACATTCCTTTCTCTACCAATTATGGCAGTATAAAATTTGTCTCCCTGGTCATTCACTGGCAAGCCTTCAAATATTTGAAAACAGCTCCAATGTCACCCTTACAGCTTCTGTCTTCCAAGATAAGCATCTTTAGTTGCTTTCTTTGCTCTTCTTCTTATCTGGTTTCTGCTTGTACATCAAATATTCTCTAGTTGTGGCCTAGTTTTTTTAAGCAATCTGAAACTATAAAACACACTATCCCATATGATCACACCATCTGTGAGGCCCTTATCTTAGGTGTTATTATGAAGCTCTTATTTTACCTTTCTAAGATGAACAACATAACAACATAAATAAAGAAGATATTCCCTCTGGTAACTAGAAGAGTTAGAATAATTATGATTTCCAGATGAAAGCCTAGGTTCATAATCTTATATATATATATATATATATTACATAAAATATTATAAATATAAAAATATTTATAAAATTTTTAAATTGCTCTCTTCCTTCAATCCTTTTGCTCTCTTATGCTCCTGTGACTAGTAAACAAAAGGAAATAAGAACAGTGAAGAGGTTATATGTGAATGATGTCCCATTTTTTTTTCCTGCCCACTGGTTCAGATGGATAAGCAATGAAATTCAGAGGTTAATATGGATTTTATGAGTCCATGGAATTGGGAAATACATATTTTCAATAATTAATTATACAATCTTAAAAATAGCTTTCACTGTAGATCAACAGCTGATGGGTGGGAGTTGGACATAATGGAGAAAATATGGACTAAAAGAGATTATGAATAGGTATTACAGAGGATCCTTATTTTAATGAGGTGAGCTAAGTAAACTCTTAAATGGACCAAAATGTTAGATTCTGGTTGGTTGTGGTTTTCTCTTAAGTCCCAGAAATTTGTCAAGTCCCTATTTAGAAAAAATACCCAAATTCATAAAAAAGGAATACACCCCCTTCCTTACTCAGTAGAGGAAATCGGCATTGCCATCAGATCATCCATGTGCCGTTATTTTGAAATTTTACTCAGACTATAATAGGAAGGGAACTTTCTGTAATACTTCACCTTATTCTTTGCTGTTTATTAGAAATCCAAAATCTTTCTCTGAAAAGAAGAATCAGTCCATATCTCCAACAAATGTATGAAGGCAGGGTCAGTGCCCATGTGTCCCCGAACAGTCTATCTCTGCCACTACTTTCCAAGGGCCCTGGAAAACACACACCTCATGCAAGCACGCATAGGCATTCACATGTGTGCACACGCATTCACAGTGAAAATGCACCCACGTTCAGTTTTACCCTGTATATTGGACCACATACCCATTAACCTTCAGCGTTAGCCTCATATTTTGAGAGATCAAGTTAAATAAACCTACTCCATCATCATTTCTGGCATCCCTGAATTTATATGGGATCAATGATCCCACAACCCTTCAGATTTATTACACTATCTGAATATTTACCTTCAAGGGTTGATTAGCCCAGGTGAAATCTTAGAATCTTTAGCTAAAGACATACTACATGCCATGCATAAAATTTCAGAGCTGCTTTGTTATGAACCTATGCAAGATGAATTAGCAATAATTCTATGTTAAAGTGGCTGCTTGAATGAACAAAATAGCACACTTTGTATATAGAAGGACTTGTTGAGATCCAGTAATTGCTTAAAGAGAAATTAGTTTGCTGGAATTTTTTGAGGAAACCACTAATATAATATGCCTTTAGAATGCACAAATTTCTTACAGGATACCTGTGGCAAAGATCTTCCTGTCATCCTAAACAGGGGGAATTGCTGAAACCAGTGTGCATCATGAAAGGTTAGATACAGCTGAAAATTCAGAGGCAATTGTTTTATCTTGAAAGCCAATTTCATTCTTCCATTGCCACATTTAAAAGCTAAGACTGATAGGCAAATATTTTCAAGTTATTATGGAGCAACACAGAGCAGGAAAATAGAGAAATAAAAACAAGCAAGTCAGGACACTATTTCTAATTCTGCTTCTGAAAATATTCAGTGTGCTGAAAAGCTGTGGTTGCTGGGATTCTTCAATGAAGCTGCATCATTATCATCAGCCACATCTTTCAGGATCTAGAATCTTAAAGTGCTTTCATATTGCTTTAATATTATAGAGGGAAAAAGTATAATAATTAGGCAGGAGCTTCATCCTAAGTATGAAAATGGACAGGTAGTCAAATTAGCATCTACCTGCACTGTGGTGACCACAGGATCAATCATGCATCTGACAATGCTAAGAAATTTCTGTCCCTGAACTGCAATAATAAGCTTTAAAACTTTGAATCCTGAAATTTCAATAACAAAATTGCAATCAAAATTGAATTTAATAAAACTTTGGATTCATTCTAGACAGTAATATTTAGCTTCAGGTGAAGAGTGGTGTTGATACTCAGCCTTTCGGTGTTTAGCCGGGTATTTATTTGGTGCCCTTCTACTTTATTTATGTTTGCAAATTTAAAAGTCAGTTTTAATTTTTTCTACTCTGTACCTTCATATCTTATACACATACACATACATGCAAAGTCTGATGGAAACAAACAGAAATGTATACACAGGAATATGTTATAGGAAAGTGTAAAAAATAAGAAAACAATTGACGTAAAATCATCACATAAGATGACAAATCTTCACATGTAAATGAAATAAAATTAATAGTTACAGAAAAAAGACTCATGCTAGAAAAGTGTGTTGGTTGTTCTGTTTGCTTCACCCAGATCCCTTCTCCAGCCTTCACTGCTCTGTTCTGTGCTCCAGGATGTGAACTTGGACTGTATCAGCCAGGTTCCCCCGCCAGCTGCCTTCTAGTTAAATTGGGTTACTCTAATGACCTCTGGCAGGAGGTCAGAGGGCAAGAGGAGAGAGAGGAATCCTGGCATTCCTTCCCTATTCCCCTTCTGATTCTGCATGAGTATAGTTTCTACTAGATAACTCTCCTCCACAGCACTAGCTCTTCCTGTGCTCCGATAATGCAATTTATACCCCTTGTCCCTTCAGGTCTAGGATGGTAACAGCTTTTTGCTGTTTCTTGTCTCTGAGTATTACAGTATCCTTTGTTGAGTTTCTAAATCCAGCTCTAACTGAGGTAAACAGGCCCTTCACCAAAGTCTCTAGGGTAGGCCCTGAGTGAGATTTCTGTCTCTCGCAAGGAGCCCAGCGGATATAGTAGCTATTAAACTGGGGTATATACTAATATCTCCTTTACAAGAATGACAGGTAACTGCATCTTGTACTGCTCACCAAGCAGAGTGCTTGAGAGGCCTCTTTGGATTTTGGAGGCAGCATTACCACGTTTGTGCACATTCTAACTCATTTATGGGCTAAAATTCTACGAGTTTTTAGAAAAGGAGCAGAACACAAGAGCTCTTTGCGGCAGGTTCAGTGGGTGCTGTAAGCTCCCCTGCTATGTGGACGTTATGACTCAGTAGATCTAAGTATCTGTGGCTGAGAGTGACGCTGTTCGAAGCCTCTAGCTAATCCCTAGAAGACAATCACAGGACACCTACTTAATGATGAACAAAGCCACGCCCCCTACTGCTAAATATTTTTCTCTGTTTGAGAAGTTTGGCTTGTTACTGAACTTAGGAGGAGACAAAATTCCTGACCATTGACACGATGTAACCGTGTGATTTGAAGTGTTCATCACTAACTGTGTGCTGAGTTATTGAATCTTAAAATTGTGCATGAAAATTAGCAGGTCATTATAGAATGGATAGGGTTTAGATGAAATTGAGGCTGAAAGGAATGGGAGTCACAGGATATTGAATGATCAGGGGACTCAGACCCCTATGATCTACTCCTGCCTAGTCACCAGGTCTCCCTCCACCTCATACATATTCACCAGAGAAATCCTCTAAAGAGAAAGTGCTCAATAATCAGGTGGATTAGGTGCATAACCTTTCCTGTGGATGTCTGCCAAGTGACTCTAGTGCTTACCTAGTGGGACCACAAAGAAAATAATCATAGTTGCATGGATTGTAAATATGCATTAACTCAACAAAATGCACTACCCTTTAGCAAATTGATCTGGCTACTGCCACATAGTGTCTGACCTGCAAATACCAGAGGCATGTGAGTGAGCTCCTGATATGGTGCCATTCCATAGGTACAGCAGCCAGTCACCCGGTGGTAGGTGATTACATTAGACCTTTACATCATGAGTAAACAGTCATTTGTCTACATAGAAACAGATACACTCTCTAGAAATGGATTTCGTCTCCTGCCTCCATTGCTTCTACCAGTGTCATCATATGTCACCTTATAGAATGCTGTATTTATTGCTGTAATATCCCATACTACATTGCCTTTGACCAAGAAACTAATTTTACAGCAAAAAAAAATTGTCACAGTAGATTCTTGTCTGTGAAATTCATGCTTCCCCACATGTCCCATCACCAATAAGCAGCTGGCCTGATAGAATGATGGAATGGCCCCCTCAAGGCTCAGTTTCAGTGTGAGCTGGCACAAAGTATTGTTTGAAATTGTGGCGCTGGCCTATCAGATTAAACCATCAGCCGATACATTTCCAAAAGCCAGAATCCGTAGGTTCAGGAACCAAGGAATAGATTCAGGTCAAGAAACAGAATTATTTTACCTAATGTCATACTCACAGAATTGTGTTTCCCTTACCCAAAACCTTGTCCTTGGTGGCTTTGCTGATTCTGCTTTCTAAGGAAGGCACACTTGTGCCAAGAAATACAGCTATGTTTCCATTAAATTGGGATCTGAAACTACACCTTCGCTATTTTTAACTCCTAATGGCATTGACCTAACTGGCAACAGAGAGCTTTACTGTACTGGCATTACTTCACTGTGATGCTGATGAACAAGGGGAAATTGGGCACGTAAGACTAGTTGGGATCCAGGAGAGCCCTTTAGCATTTACATGTCCCGTAAAATAGTCAAGGAAGAACTGCAAGCAGCAAATAAAGACAGGATCACCAGGGACTTTGATCCTATGAAATAAAGATCTGGGTCATCTCGTGAGACAAAAATTCCTGTCCTGTAGCTTAGTAAATTGTAGTTTGAATGCGGAATGCTGATACAAAAAGGAAATTATGGTGATCAACTTTGGCCTCATGTCCAAAAGCAAAAACAGTTGCAGCTAATTAACATATTTGTGTTAACCAAATATTTCTTTCCTCCCACTCTCCTTGCTGTCTTGTATGAAGAGTACTGATGGTGGGTAACACTAAAATTTAGATTCCAGTTGGGAGTACAACTGAATTCCTGACACCTTACCATGATTTAAATCATACTAGGACTGTGGTGTCCCTGTGCTGGAGATGCAATTTTCTCAATCTAAGCAAAAGGCAAGAACAAAGGCCGAGTTGGAGTAATGTTCTGGTAGTTTTCTATTTGCTTCCTGGATTTATTTTCTTCTCTTGTCTAACTTGCTCTGTGCTCATGGATGCAGAACCATGCAGCAGACATCATCCAGTTTCCTTTGTAGGCTGAATTCCAGTAGAATGCACTCAGTAGGAGGTTCCTGTAGGGTTCATGTTAGATGGAGAAAAGGAGAAAGAGGTATTTCTTCCCTGCTTTCCCCCCTGCTTTGGTGCTATGCTTCTGTCAATGGCTGCATGACCTATCTTTGCAGCTCCAGAACTCATTTGGCTCTGGTAACACTGTCTTTCCTCTGGTCCTTTCATGGGCTGGTGGTTGGTCTCTTTGTTCCTCAGCATCTCTAATTTTTTTTTAAGCCTAGTTACATCTCTGTAAACAGACTATTAAGTTCTCTGCAGTTGAACGTCTGAGAGAATCATGATCCCCTCCAGGAGGGGATGTGCTGTATACCAAGAAACAAGTCTAATACAAATTAACTCAAAAAGCTTGAAAGTGAAGCTTTGGGAAAAGGTATAACAGGCAAATAGAACTAAAAAGAAAAAGCAAGGGTCACAATATTTATATCAAATATGTTTTCTTTGTGGTAATATTGTGTGATATTGGTAAGAAATATCAAATGGGACATAGACTGTATCAATAAAGATCTCAATATACATAAACAACTGTTATACATATTTATTAATTAAATACCATGCCTGCAAAATTCATAAAGGAAACACTTCAGTACATAGAAACATTTTTAAAAGAAATCTTATTAGGTTCTGTGAACGTCTACTTCCCCATAAACCATTCACTTAATAGATTTTAGCAGCAATAGTTCTCTTTCTTAAACTTTCCACTGAAATGTAATATACATACATTAAATTATGCAAATCATAAATGTGTAGCTCAAGGAATTGGTTCAGAGTAAACGCACCCATGAAACTGCCAACCTAGGTCAAGAAAGACTAACAGGACATAGAAGGCTCCTCATGCCCCAACCCCGTTACTTCCCTCGTCCTTCCTCCAAATTGTGACCACCATCCTGTCTTCTAATGGAAAAGAATAATTGAACACTTTTTCAGATTTTATATAAATAGACTAGTACAGAATGTGTGTGTATTTTCTCCTTTTGCTCACGATTATGATTGAGATTCAGGTTATTGTGTGTGTCTTTATCATGTATATTTTGGTAGATATATAGCAGTCCAATATATGCATATGCAGTTATTTATTCTTTCCTTTCTTGATACACATTGTTTTCTGTTTGTGGCTATTATAAATAATTCTTTTGTGGACATTCTTACAGGTTTCTACCAGTGCATACGTGCACACATTTCTGATGAATATATGCCTAACAATGAAATTCCTGGCTCATACAGTATATATTCAAATATAGCAGACAACGTGGAACCTGTTTCCAAACTGGTTGCTCCAGTTGCATCCAAACGGCATTGTAAGAAATTTATAGTTGCTCCAAATCCACATCAACACCTTAAGCTGTTTTTTGAATTTTAGCTGTTCTGTTAGACATATAGTGGTTTGTCACAATGGATTTAATTAGTATTTACTTAGGGACTGATGAGGTTGGTTACCTTTTCAAATGCTTGTTGAATATTTGTGTAACCTGTTTAGTAAACTGCTTTTTCAAAATTCTTGCTCATTTTCCTATCGGGTTGCCTTTTTATTGTTGGAGTTTTTATGTAATCTGCATATAAGCCATTTGTGAATTAGATAAATTGCAAATAATCTTCTAGTTTGGCTTTCTTTTGCTGTCTTACTGGTGCTTTTTAAAGGACGTCAATAATTAATTTTAATGTCGTTCAAATTATTAATTTTTTTATGTCTTGCTGAAGAAATCTTTGCCTGCCAAAGCCCTGAAGATATTCTTCTTTGTTATCTTCTAAAATTATTGCTTTACTATTCCCATTTAGATTTACATGAATGAAATGATTTTTGTGAATAATGTGAGTTAAGGGTGGGGTTTAGATTTCTTTTTTCTTATTGATATCTGGTTGCTAAACACCATTTATTGAAAAGACCATCCCTTCCATACAGAAATGCCCTTTCGTCATACATCAGGCTGTTCTTTTTCAGTATTTTATTCTGTTATATTGGTCTATCTACCCTGGAAGTAATATTTCACTTTCTCATTACTACAGTGTATATAATAGGCCTTGATAACTGGGACTGTGGCTACTTCGTTTTTTTTCAAGATGTTAGTTATTCTTAGCCTTGTGCATCGTCATCTAAGTTTTAGAAACTATGTGTTAATTTTTGAAAATAAAGAATCCTGGAACTATGATCTGTGTTGTAATAAATAGTTTAATTTAGGAGAATGAACGCCTTTATAACTTTGAGTTTTCAATACATGAACACATCATATCTCTTTATTTATTTAGATTTCATTCAATTTTCCTCAATAATGCTATAAAGTTCTGTACAAAATTTGGTTTCCAGGTTTAGGGCATTGTGAATAATGATGCTATAAATATTTGTGTACACCCCTCTCCATTCCGGGGATAAAGTCTTAGGAGAAGAATTTAAAATGATAAGAAACTGCCAAAATGTTTTCCAAAGTGACTGTATCATTTTGTATCCCTATCAGCAAAGTATGAGAGTTCCATTGTTGCACATCCTCATTAACGTTTGTTTTTTTCTTTAATTTTTAAATTTAAGCCAATTTAATATACACATAGGGGCCTCTCATTGTGGTTTTGATTTATATTTCTCTAGAAAATAATGATTCTGATCATCTTTTTCCATGTGCTTATTAGACCTTTGTATATCTTTTGGTGAGGTGTTTGCTCAAATCTTTTCCTACTTTTTAATTTAAAAAATTTAAATTTATCTCATATTCTGCTAACGTTTTATATCTTTAGTTTGTAAAACACAAAAAAAGTTAGTTCAGACACACTGGAGGAAACTGTAGTATCTGATAACTTGTGTATTACCAATAACTGTGGCAGCGTTGTGATGGCTGATTAAGAAAGCTCAGGAAGAACTAGGAAAAAGTATTTTTGAGCCTTTAGAGAACTTATTTTCCTGGAATGGATTTACCAAAACTAAATTGATCACTTGCTCATATCTCAAAGAACAATATCTTCAGGAGATAATTCCAAATATCCTGAAAAATATGTTTATTTCCAAGTCTACTTCTGTCCCGTTAAATTTTGCACAACCTCTTGCTTATCTTTTCCAGGCAATTGCTTTGGCTTTCTCTAAATCATTCTCAAGTCAGATCTGGAGCTCCTTGTTCCTGGCTTTCTTGATCTGATAGTATCTGTGAGACTCATGCTTTGAAAAGCAAAGCAAAACAACAGAACACAAAGTTCACCAAAAGTCAAAAATTTGAGGAACAATGAACAGTATCATGGCAAATGTTAGATACCATCCCATTAGTATGCTTCTATTGTTTACTTGCAGATCTAATAAAATCATAATATATGACTCAGAAAACAGAAAGGCAGAGATGGCTTCTTAAATGTCTTAGACTTAAGATTGGTCAGGTTCTGGGTGGTAGAATGTATCCAATTGCTTTCTCGTTCTTACTCCACTAAGATCGTATCTTTATCAGAAGGAAAGATTTCTTTTTTAATTTTGTAATATTATGGGAATACAAACATTTTGGTTAAGTAAATTGCTTTTGTATCGTTTGAGTCAAAGTCATAAGTATGCCCATCCCCCAGACAGTGTTCATTGTACCTGTTAGGTGATATTTTTTAAATGGTAGTTTAAAAAAGGTAAGAAATGAGCAGTCCTTTTGTACTGCAACAATTGCTTACATCTCCGTTGTAAGTCACAGCTGTGCTAAGCTTCTGGAAAGGACTCAGGGCCTCTTCATTGCACAACAGTGCACTCTATAGTATGCGATAGTGTCTTTTTCTTTTTGATTTAATAATCTGAATTAAAATGCTGTTCCATGAATCAATACGATACTTAAATGAGCAAATTAAAAATTATCACTGTGTGTTAAAATTCCCTCTGATGACACTTCACTATGTAGAACACGGTAATTACTTAGAGAAATCAGCTATTCCAAGGTAACTGGGCAGTTACAATATTTTATCAGACAAATTACTGGTCGCCAACAACATTCATCAAGGACTCATTTGGATTTTATTACAGATTGACATTTACTTATTTGCCCAATTTTTAAAACTACAAGTGCTGCACGATTGCCCCAGGGTGCAACTGCAGAAAATTAGTGCACTAATCACATTAATTATCATAAACAAAAGGTTATCGAAGAGTAGCATGCAATAGCACAAAATTTTTAAAAAGCAAGGTAGAGCATCTCTAATAATACCTTAAATTTATATACCACAATGAAATTTTCAAGACTCCTTTACATCTATGATTTTTAACTTTAACACCTCTGCCATAAGAATGCTGTTATAAATACCATTTTAGAAATGAAGAAGCTGAAGCCTAAAGCAGCTGTGTGACTGACCTAAGAACATGCAGCTAGATTGTTTAAAGGCCAAGCCAAGAACCGAATTTCCTGAACTCCCAACATTCCATTTTCCCTCTATATTCTCTGACTTTCGGAGATCAGAAGTGGAATATCCTTTACCTTCTAGCTATCGTCCAGTCTGTCAACACTTTCAGTGACCTAAAAGATCCGCAAGATGTCCTAATCTGCTTGCTCCCTCCCACCTCCGCTGCCACCAACCTGGACTAAGCAGACATCATCTCTTCTCTACACTACCTTCCCTTCCTTCTTGCCACCGTAAAAGTCTATATTACACAGAGAAACCCAAATGACTCTGAAATATAAATGAGATAATGCCACTTTTAGGCTTAAAATGATCTGTGGATTCTCAGTGTATTGGAATAAAATCTAAATGACTTACCATGTCCTATAAACTCCATGTAACCAGACCCCCTCTCCAATTTCATCTCCTGTCACTCTCAAACCTCTTGTTACTCTGCTTATTTTTTTCCTGATTGCTGAGCCTATTGCCAAGATCAAGCCTGCTTCAAGAGTCTTTGTTGTTATATTTTGCTGTTTAGAATGTTCTACAGACTTTTGCTGAACTTCTTTCAAATGCCTGCTCTGCAGAGAGACTTCCTTTGATAACTGGACCTAATCCATCCCCTTCTGTTTCTCCTTTTCTCTCCTACAGCCTGTCCTCTAGTCATTCCTTATCACATTCTTTTATTTTTGCAGCATTTTTGCTTTGCACTCGGAAATTATCAACTCCCACACCGTAGACAATCCATAAGAGCAGGTTCCCCTGCATCTTGCTCACGACCTGTAACAGACGCTGGGCATTCTCCACTCCCATCGCTTAAGGCCGCTCTGAAATCACCGCAGCTTCAGTTGACAGTTCCCATATATTCCAAAGAGCTTTCTGTCTCAAAACCTCCCTGCCTGAGAGCATTCTCTGGGCAGTCTTCCCGGCAGGCAAGAAAAGCTGGGAAGTTATTGCCTCAAGGTACAAACCTCAATCAGTAAACAAAACCCTAAAATCACTAAATAAAATATATAACTTCTTCATTCCTCAGGTGGACAGTTATAAGGTTTGTTCTACACCTTTCAGAGTCTCCGGTGTGATGGAGGCCTAGTTGTACATGGTAGAAACTGGGGTGTTCGTGTTCCTTTCATCAACTTTTATTTCTCCATCTTTTTTGTTGTTAAATAAAGAAAAAGGATATTTATAAAATCACACTCATTTTCATGCCCCACTGCCTGACTGTATTCTTTATCGCCTGTATTCTACTCTTCCCTGCTTTTTGCTTTCCTCTCCACCGCCCACCCCCGACCCTTTGCTTGCTCATCTTGTCCCTTCTGATGATTTTCCTTCTGTGATTCCTTCTCTGGGCCATATGCCTTTATTTCCCAGGGAGGCTCTGGCTGGCTGTTCTTAAAGGTGGCCGTCTCCACACAGCCTTTTTGCCTCCAGGTGTCAATAACTGCTCCTACTCCTTGCCCCTTCAGGCCTAGAGATGGTACTAGTTGCAGAGCATGTACACTATTATCCCTTTTGGTTTATTTATGCACTACTCACGACTCTTACATGGCTCTTTTATTTTAAACTGCTCTAGTCAAATTAACCAATTTAAATGTACTGAGCATTCTCTTAGTACCCTAACTGGTACAGTTTGCACATTTAGATTTTAGTGAATCTTCCAAGAGAGATTTTTATTTCTTTCTTCCTATGACTTTTTTTTTTTTTTTTTTTTTTTTTTTTTTTTTTTTTTTTTTTACTTATTTCCTGAAATTGGTTTAAATAGTACAGCAGACCCAGTAGTTAGGGGGACAAGAGATTCAGGACCTGGAACCGTAATGCTAGATTGGAAAAGCACCTCCGTGGTATGTGTATTGCATCGTGCTGAGTTCCACAAATATATTCGTATTGCTTTGCTATTCACTAAATCCACAAAAACGACAATGAGTTTTCTTTCTTTATTTCTTCTTCTTTTTTGATTCCTAGAGAAACCACTTTTTCTTTTTTTCCCTGAGATCTCGTCTTTCTTCAGAAGCCTTGTATTTGTCCTAGCTCAAAGCAAACTTCTCTCATGCTTCTCTTTTGGAGGCAAAACTCTTCCGAGTAACATGGAAATATTTTTCTTTTACCTACTTCTCTTTGTTTTATTTATTGAAGTATTCAATATATAGAGTGAAATACGTACATCTTAAATGTATATACCTATGTAATACACATCTGAGTCAGGACACGAAGCATTTCTATCTTCTCGTCAACTCCCCTCATTCCCCTTCCAGTCAATGCTCCCCCAGCCTAAGGCAACCAGGGATTTGATCTCTATCTCTATCGGTTAGTTCCACCAGTGCTTGAACTTCATATCCGTGGAACCGCAGCATATGCAATCTGTTGTGTCTGGCTTCTTTCACTCAATATGATGTTTTTGAAATTTATTGATGCTGCTGTGTGCTTGGTCATTCCTTGTTATCATTGAGTAGTATTTCATTGTATGAATATGTACAATTTGTTTATCTCCTGCTGATGGACATTTGGTTAGTCCTCTCTCACTATCTGCTTCTAGCCTTGAATTCTGGGTTAATGTCTAAATATTACTCAGAATTTAACTTTTAAAAAAGTCTATTGCTTTGATCCACAAAAAACAAGAGTTTAATTTAATGTTTTAAACAACTTAACAAAACAATTATAAATGAACATAATTAATAAATAGATTTATTATAAATAAGAATCCAGACGTGTAATCTCTAGCTTTGGGGAAATAAGAAGTTAAAGGGGTCTTGGTTAACATGCATGATGCCACAATCACACCTCTGTTATCATGGCTCAAAGCCACTGTGTGAAGTTTCATAGGTTGTGTCCCAACAGACATGGGAAGCACAATCACACTAAAGCTTTGCTCTCCAGCCCTGAACCCTGCAGTGGGACTGCTTCCTCCAGTTCTCAGCAAATAAGGGACTCCATTTTCTAACTTTATAAAAAATACTTAGGTGGGGTTAAGTCATGAGCTTGAGGAGCCCATCTACCTGGAGACTATGTCCTTCTCTAAGTCCATCAAGAAAGCTATTTGGGATAGCTGCATGCCATTTCAAAGGGTCTACTCTTACAAAAGCAAATGCTTATAATGAATAGTTAATTTTTATAATCTTGAATACATAGTTACATATGGTACCATGCTCTCTCTCTCTGTTTAATTCCTGAGACCTTAATGGAAGGACAGTAAATTCAAAGTTTTGGGCAAAGTTTTCTGTTCTAAAGAGTTTGTGACATGAATTTCCCTTTAAAGTTTTCCTTTTTTTCTTAAAAAAAGGAAAAAATGATCATTTAATTATAGATATATAAAACAAGTATCCACCAATTATTCCTGGGAAAAGCATGTGCAAGCTTAAAGAGAATCTTCTTAAGAAGACATACAAGTGACCAAGGGGTACTTGAAAAAATGTTCGACATCACTAATCATTAGGGAAATACAAATCAAAACCACAATAAGGTATCACCTTATATCTGCTATAACGGCTATTATCAAAAAGACAAAAGATGACAAGTGTTGGCAAGGATGTAATGAGAAGAGGACCCTTGTATACTGTTGGTGGGAATGTAAATTGGTATAACCATTATGGAAAACAATAAAGAGGTTCCTCAAAAAATTTAAAAGAAAACTACTGTATAATCCAGCAATTCTATTTCTGGGTATGTATCTAAAGGAATTAAAATCAGCATGTGTAAGAGATATCTGCATTCTCATGTTCATTGCAGCAGTATTTATGACAGTCAAGATATGGAATAAAATCTAAGTGATCATTGATGAACAAATGGATAAATACTATGTGGTATATATAGACTAAAGAATATAATATGCTCTTTAAAAGAAGGAAATTGATTTGCAACAACATCTTTGTACCTGGAAGACAAGCTGAGTGAAATAAGACAGGCAGAGAAAGACAAATACTACATGATCTCACTCATCTGTAGCATCTTAAATAGTTGAAGTCATAGTTGAAGTTATACAGAAGGTATAATGGTGGTTGCCAGAGAGGGCCGGGGAGAAGGAAGTGGGGAGATGTTGGACAAAAGGCACAAAATTTTGATTATGCAGAATTGACAAGTTCTAGTGATCTAAAGTATATCATGATGACTGTAGCTAATAATATTGTATTGTATACTCGACATTTACTAAGAGAGCGGATCTTACATGTTCTCACCACACATACAAAAAAAGGTAACCATGAGGAGATTGATATATGTTATTAAAGAATAATGTTGGCAAATTCTCCCTGCATTTCAGAAAAAATAGAAAGTTTTCTCCTAAATATCAGTGATAAAAGTGAGAAATCGAGCTTGCTGGGGTCAGTGAGCTAAGATGGACCACGTACTGAAAGTACTGAGTCTAAGAAGCCAAGTGCTCGGGCTGGTGTGAACGGAAGTCCATATACGTAGATATTCTTCTCTGAGGTCAGCTAATGGTGTCTTTTTTCATGTAAGGATTTTACTGTCTCTAAAAATCATTACTTAATCTTGGAGGGAATGTTTGTGCTTAATCCTTTTCAACTAGTTATTTTATTAGGTTGGCAACCAGTGCAAAGGAGATTGCAAAAAAAAAAAAAAAAAAAAAAAAAAAAATGCAGGCCTGATTTTCACCCCAAGGCAGTAGAACAGCAAAAAGGACTGGAAGGGGCAACTGAAGCTCAACATGGACCAGTCTGTTGGTCTCCCAGACATGATCGAGTGTCCAGGCTTAGAAAAGATGCTCCCATGATGCGATTGTATGCTGTTGGGTTATTCCACAGATGCTCATCAATCAAGTTCACCCCAAGGGGTGAGGCTAGGTGTCTTCTGAGATCTTTGGAAATGCTCACCATAAATCATCTTTGGAAGAGGGAACAAGAAAAGGGCCAGAAAGCTGAATATTGAGCTCTGACCATGAGGTGTTCTCTTTTCCTTCTGAACTTGTGGTTATTGCCTTGGAGTGCAATGATGTACAAAAGTAAGCCACCCTCGCTTCAGGGCAGTGGTCGGGGAACTAGGCAGGGACACCCCATTGGAAACCCCTAAGAATGGATATGGGTGTGAATCTGTGTGCTTGTGGACTGGTCACATCTAGCCGCACTTCCCTGTCTGTGCCATACTTATATTCTTTCTTTTATTCTTGAACTTCTGTAAAAAAATTGTTCACATGTTTAAATATTGTTTCAGCTATCACTGTTGAAAATTAAGGGAAGTGTTTGTCCCCACATATGGAACAAAAGTAATCCCAGATGTGTTGGTCCATATATAAGTACTCCAGGAACTGTGGAGGTGGTAGCAGTGGAGCCAGCCAAACGGGTGGTTGAGCTAAAAGGGACATCATCACAGATGTTTAGAATGTATCATCCTGCTCTGAGGAATCCAGAAAGTATTTGGGGAAGTAAGACTAATGAACAAATCAACAAAACTTAAAAAAAGAATGCAAAATGATGTGCTTACTGCAGAGTAGAGGAATAGGAACTTGAGTGAGTCATTGCAATTTCAGGACTAACGAAAATATGACCTATTTTGTGGGTATAAGCTGGAAAAAACCTTGTCATATCTAACTATGTGCATTTAGTTCTATAATTTTGTAGGAGTAGCCATTAGGGATTGGTTTCTCTGTGTGGTTTCTCTGCCACCTCCAAGAAATAGATGTGGAAACACACTGAACTGCTCTTTTCACAGCACCAACCCGGGTGTGGCCTGAGGGATAGGGTAGAAATACACAGTTTTAGAAATTTAGATTATATTCTTTTCTGCTTTCATTCATTTATACATAAGTGAAATCTGGTTAACATAAGCATCAAGGGCACCCTTCCAGAAGAAAAGAATTTTAATGGCTTTCACAACTGGGCAATTTGTAGACAAGGGGTAATCATCATTATTATCAATTTATAATAGCCAACATTTACTTAGCACTCACTCTTTGCTTTGCATATATTACCTCTAATTCTTTTTACAACATTGCAAATAAAGTGTTATTATTCCCACTTACTTATGACTAAGCTGAAGCTCAGAGATGTTAAGTGAGTTGCAAAAGATAGCTCAGCTAACAAGTGATCGTGTCAGGATTCAGACCTAGTTTGGCCTGGCTCCAATGACAATGACTATTTCTGCAAGCTGGAATGCTGCCAGACACAGTTTTGTCTAGATTATTTATCCTTGAGTTCTTAGGTTCTTTTTTTCTTCACTTTTATTTCATAAGCTAGCCAAGACATCTTCCTTTCATAGTATTGTCTATGACTCACTCGTTCAAGTGCTAAGTCTGATTGGTTATTACCTATGGCTGTATCTCTGCAATACCACCAAAGTTAGCCCATAATTTCCAACAAGTGACCAATTTCTTTCTTTTCTTTTTTTTGTTTCGTGGTTTTTTTTTTATTATTTCAGAATATTACAGGGGTACAAATGTTTAAGTTACATATATTGCCTTTGCCTCACCCGAGTCAGAGCTACAAGCGTGGTCATCCCCAAGACAGTGTGCACCGCCTGGCTCCTTGACTGACATAATATCATTTGCTACATCAGTTACTAAACTACTTGAATTGTTTGCCTTATGCTTCTCCACTTGTAGCTAATCAGAAATTTGGCTAGAGTTAGAATCAATGAAATTCAAATTAAATTAAATTATACCTTTATTTAAATCATTAGTCAGAAAGATTTGATTTATGTCTGTCCATCCCCTACTCTACCAGAAGCATTTACCACATGACATAACCTAAACCGTAATACATAATTTTCACAACTCAGACAAGAACGTCAATTTAATTTTTAGAAAGCTACACAGTGTGCATTTGCAATAATTTATAGTGTTATTTTATCAGATTAATTCTGCAGTTGCATCAGAAAACTGCGCATCTAGATTTGCACATCTAAATAGTTTTACATCCATCATCTTCAAAGCAGTTTCTTCCAGAAAGAAACATTTTTCATAAGGGTTACTTTGAGCTATTTCTTAGGTGAACTGTTTGAATTTTACATAAAGGCCTATTTCTTAAGTATGGAAGAAAACTTCACTAAAATCTTTTGAAACAGGAAGGTCACTTTTTGGTTATACTGTTGGGGTAGGTTTTGTTTACTTTATACTATTTTGTCATGAAATCTCAGATTAATGAAGGCCAGTACAAATCAATACAAACAGTTGGATATTTAAATTCCTGTTATTTACTGTGTACTGTGCTGATCAATTCACTTCCAAGATTTCATTTAATTCTTGTACCAACATTCAGAGGCAAGGTTTTATTATCCTTATTTTGTTTATGGGGAAAAAAAAAAAAACCAGGCACAAAGAAGTGAGAGTTAATATGTCAAAAGCCACAATAAATTTGATTCAAATCCTTGGTGAGGATGTTGTTTGCTCTTCTGGGCCATATTGGGAATTTAACTCCTACTGTTTCTGGACTATTTTACTCAAATGGTAAAACACTGGTCTTTCTTAGCATCTCCCTTCCTTAATTTGATCTATACCATTCCTGAAAGTCATTTTACCCTTTTGAAATTTAGCAATTTTAAAACTGTACTCCAATTTGACAACAAAGAAAAAAGGAAAAAATAGATCAGTCTTCGAAAAGTAAAACAAAAAGCTCTGTCCACTTTATTTCTGAGACAAGTTAGTATGCAGAAATATTTCATTACTTATGCAAATGTCAGCAAAGACAACTAGAGCCACAAAAGAAACTCAGTCCCTCCTTCGCATTATAATACTTTAGAAAATATGTTTGCTTTGGCCTCGCGGCAGTGAACACTAAATTGTATGATCTCAAAGATACACTAGCTAATAACAAATCTCACTTAAAATGCTATAGAAAAAGATAAAGTTTAGAGGTTCCCATCTCTACAAAGAAAGCATAAACTTTGATTTCCCAAGACTAGGTTCCAAAATATAATGTGGCTCATAGTATAAAAATTAGGGCAATTATTAAACGAAAAGAAAATGGAAGCAATTAATATTAATACTTTTATTCCAAATTAAAGGTTATACATTTAAGAATTTATAATTTACTAATGCAATAAATATTAAATGTAATGGATAAATATAGAAGGATATTCTAAGAAAAATTTAATATAATGTGATAAATTCAAAAAAATTCAATAAATCATTAAATCTGTAGTTATGTAATAGTATCACTACAAAATTTTTGATTACTCATAAGAGTCTATAGTAATTGAAGCACTGAATGATAATACAAGCTGCAGTTCAAAGACCTCTGACAACTAGATAATACATAAAAATAAATGTGCAATTGGGATAAATCAGAAAACAAAAACAGTTTAGTTGGTATGGTCAAGAAACTGCATTCATAGAATAGAAAAAAATACAATCCAAAGAAAAAAGAACAAAGAAATTTAAGTAATGTAATTAAATACACAAATTTCTAGAAATCTCAAATAACTATTAATGATAATCACTCATTAAAGGCTATTGGCAATGTTCCAACATCTTGAAAAGTGAGGAGTACAATTTATTATGACCACAATAAATTTCAGGTATTTGAAAGTGTGAATTAATATATTTGTATTTTCTATTATTTTGGTGTCTTCTGACACCAATGATAAGTTACATAGGAGATGTGGCAATACTCAGATATGACACATTATCATCCTCTTACTTATTTTCTCATTGGCAGTATGAGTCTATCAGGAACAGCTAACTTGTCCCTGGAAACTTTCACATCCCTCAATTTTGTATTCAGTTTCAGAATGCAAAACTCATTTTCCCCATCTGACACTGACCATGACCATATTCTCTTTCTGTCTGCTTCATTTGGGCATCCCAACTAACTAAAAATTTGCTGTAGTAATACTTCGAATACCTAGAAAGATGATAAAAGTAAATTTCTTGGACTAGGCTACTTCTATACAAAAATACAGAAAGCCAAAATACCCTATTTTTGTTGTGAATTGTAGTACTGTCTTGCAAATATGAGTAACTAGTTGCAAGGTTTATGCGCTACTATGAGTATCTGAATTTGTTTCATTCATTATTTACGGTTATTGCATTTTTGTTCAAAATGAAATGATATTAAAATATAATATTTCACACATTTATAAATATTTATACAAATATTTTATATTTGTATAAATATATATTTATGTAGTAAATATGTTTAAATTCACATGCCCTCAATTGTCTTTTGAATAATCTCAGTCTAAACATAAATTTACAGAACCTTTTAAAATGTAGAAGTCCAAGGCTATTAAAGATAGTTTTCACAGAGATAAGTATTATCTCAGTTATGTGTCTAAAAGACATCTTTAAAATCATTTTAGCACAATGACCTCTTGTACTTCCATCTGATCTACTGAATACCACAGTGCTGAACTGGGTAAGAAACTTTGGGACATTTTACAAGTAGAGGCTGAAGACGTAAGTATGTCTATAGATAAACATTTTTCAAAATAGTGATTGGTCTTAGGTAACAAAGCTTTGCTTTTGTGATACAAAGCTTGCTAATTGAAACTTTTAATCTGAATGTTGTCTGAATTCTGTTAAATGTTACTCTCCTACCTCGATTCGAATTTCCTAAATGTTCATTTTCACGTTGAATATTGTTACACTGTCTGCCTCATTATGCTAAAGAAAGACGAAGTAAGCTATTAACATTCTGAGCAGCCTATGAGTTGTTATGATATAGAATGTCATTCATTTTTATGAGTTGGCTGTCAGTTCAGGCTGCAATAAAGTTATAATTCCTCCCTGACAGTATGTGACGTCTAGTGTTGCTGCAAAATCCTTATGAAAATTTCAATAATTGTAAATTAAAGGAAAAGTAAATAGGACTTTTATGGAACGGTTGCTTCGGAAAGTGAAGTGCTGCAGAACAGGACTTTGCAGTACAGACATTATTTGCTTTGTAGTTGTGAATCATCATAAGACCACTGGTTTTTGTTTTTCTTTTATCTTTTAACTAAAAAAAAGTTTGGACCTAAGAGTCTTTTGGTACTTTCAGCTGCAGAGCCAGGCTTGCCAATGCTGAGGGGAAGGTGTGATGTGAAGCAGCATTATTGCTTTAGAAAGTCTATCCTTAAATTGTTGCATCATGTCATTCACCAGAAAACCTGAGAGTTGCAAATTGAAAAGAAAATTTCTAAAATTAAATATTTGGAAGGGTAGAAGCAGAAAGTGCTTCACATGTTATCTCCTGACCTTATTAAATGAATATGTTAATGTGGTATTCAGCTTGCAAATTTTCTCACACAAAATAGAAAACCGCTTCAAGGAAGATCCTCCTAGGATGGATAATGCTGTATTATTTAAGTATGTGTTACTGAAAAAAATGCAAACTGTCATTCAGAACACATAAATTTATACTCAGAGTTCTCTTGTGTCTTCATTGTTTAGTTGGCTGAAAAGTATATAGTTGCAAAGTTAGGAAATATTTTAAATTAAGTAGATGACAAATTTCATCACAATGATGTGATTGGGAAAGAGCATATAAAGTAAGGCTAGCAATTTTATGCTACATATTTCATTGCATTTATTCTCATCTCTGTCATCTTACATTACAGTAGCTTAAGCATAGAAATTTGGTGCTTTTTAAGCTCTGTCTAACTTCGTTCACTGCTAGTAAGATACAATAATCAGGGCCAATTTGACAAATATGTAGAGATCCGTGAAATAAGATTTGCATGACAGAATGAAGACAGTTTGTCTAAAAATAGTTTCACCCACTGGCCTTTCAGGGTACCTTAAATTCTACTGCTTAATAGAGAACCTTTATTATGAGTGTTTAGCTATGAGTCTTTAGTTAGTATATACTAATACTTCAGTAGTATATTGTTGTTTTACCCTCAATTTAGAGGCGTGGGTTGGTGATATTTTCCCACTAGATTCCGGAATATTTTTGCCTTTTGGCCACCACAGTTGCATTGTCATGGAATCTACCAATTGAACATAGTTTCAGTGATTATAGCATGGACAATTGAGAAAGAACAAAAATGTCACTGAATCAGCAAAATATGCCCATTCTATGAAACTTTATTAGTTAGAGCTTAGTTGTTTCTCGAAGTGTTATGCATAGATCATGTGCACCAAAATCATCTGAATGCCCGTTAGAATGTTGATTTCAGGATTGTACCTCAGAGCTACTGCGGTAGAGTCTGTGTGGATTTTTTTAAAGTAGACTTCATTTTTTTTTTTTTTTGGAGCAGTTTTATGTTCACAGCAAAATTGAGTGGAAAGTACAAAGATTGCCCCTGCACCCCTGACCCTGCACTTTCAGAGGCTCCTCCGTGATCTGCATCCCCCACTAGAGTGGCATATTTGTTAGAACTGATGACCCTGCATTGACTCATCGTTTTCATCCAACGTCCATAGTTTACATTAGGGCTCACTCTTGGTGTTGTATGGACTATGGATTTGGACAAATGTGTAATGATGTGTATCCACCATTACATTTTCATACAGAGTAGTTTTGCTACTACCCTGAAAATCTTTTGTGTTGTGCCTATTAATCCCTCTCTCCCCTCTAACTCCTAGGAACCACTGCTCTTTTTACTATCTCCATAGTTTTGCCTTTTTAGATTGATTTATTTCACCTAATGAAGTTTAAGTTTCCTTCATGTGTTTTCATGGCTTAATAGTGGATTTTGTTTTAGCAAAGAATAATATTCCATTATCTGGATGCACCACAGTTTGTTTATCCATTCGTCTGTTGAAGAACATCTTGGTTGACTCCAAGTTTTGGCAATTAGGAATAAAGCTGCTATAAACATCCAAGCACAGGTTTTTGCATGAACATAAATTTTCAACCCCTTTGGGTAAATACCAAAGAATATGACTGCTGAATTGTATGGTGAGAGTATGTTTAATTTTATGAGAAACTGCCAAACTGTTTTCCAAAGTGGCTATGTCATTTTGCAATTCCACTAGGAATGGATGAGAGTTCTCATTGTTCCACATCTTTGCATCTGGTGTTGTCAGTATTCTCTGCATTTTAGCTATTCTAACAGGAATGTAGGACTACCTCATTGTTGTCTTAATTTGCATTACCCTGATGACATATGATGTGAAACATCTTTTCATATGCTTATTTGCCATTTGCGTATCTTCTTGATGAGGTGTCTGTCAAGATATTTGGCCCATTTGTTATTCAGATTGTTGGTTTTCTAATATTTGAGTTGTAAGAGTTCTGTGTATATTTCTAGTATAGAAACAGACACATAGACCAATGGAACAGGATAGAGACCCCAGAAATAATCCATGCATATGATCAGTTTTTTTTTTTTTCAAAGAAGGTGTCAAAAACACACAATGGAGGAAAGGACAGTCTCTTCAATGAACAGTATTGAAAAACTAGATATCCACAAGCAGAAGAGTGAGATTTGACCCTCATCTGACACCTATATAAAAATTTACTTGAGATGAATTACAACTTGAATGAAAGACCTGAAACTAGAAGAAAACATAAGAGAAACGCTCCATGACTTTGGTCTGGGCAAAGATTTTTTTGGATACAAAAACAAAAATAGACAAATGGGACTGCATCAAACTGAAAAGCTGCTTATGCACACAAAATGAAAAAAGTCAACAGAGTGAAGAGACGACCTACAGAATGGAAGAAAAAAATCTGCAAACCATACATCTGACAAAGTGTTAATGTCCAAAATATGTAAGGAATTCGGACAAATAAATAACAAGAAAACAATGAACCCAATTACAAAATAGGCAAAGGACCTGAATAGATGTTTCAAAAAATAAGACATGCAAATAACTAACAACTATATGAAGAATGCTCAATATCACTAATTGACAGGGAAATACAAATCAAAACTACAATGAGATACCACCTTATACCTGTTAAAATGGATATTAGCAAAAAGGCAAAAAAGATATGTTGGCAAGAATGTGGAGAAAAGGGAAGCCTTATACACTGTTAGTGGGAATATAAATTAATACAGCCATTAGGAAAACAGTGTGAAGTTTCCTCAAAAAGCTAAAAATAGAACTAACATATGTTCCCGCAATCCCACTTCTGGGGATGCATCCAAAGGAATTGAAATCAGTGTGCCAAAGACATATCTGCACTCCCATGATCATTGCAGCATCATTCACAGCAGCCAAGTTATAGAGTTAACCCAAGTGCCATCAAGAAATAAATGAATAAAGAAAATGTGGTATATGTTTGCAACAGAATACTATTTATTTTAAAAAGGAAGAAACTCCTGTCATTTATGGCACTATGGACAAACCTAGCTGACATTATGTTAAGTGAAGTAAGCCAGGCACAAAAGTTAAATACCACTTCATTTCACCTATACGTGGAGTGTGAAAATGTTAAACCCATAGAAATAGAGAGCAAAATGGTGATTACCAGAGGCTGGGGGTGAGGGGATGGGGAGATATTAGTCAAAGGACACAAAATTTCTGTTAGACGGGAGGAATAAGTTTAAGAAATCTATTGTACATCATGGTGACTACAGTTAATAACAATACATTGTATACTTGAAAATTGCTAAGAGAGTACATTTTAAGTGTTCTCGCCATCAAATTAATAAGGTAATGCATCTGTTAAATACATTTGATTTAGCCATTCCGCAGTATATACAGATATCAAAACATCACAGTGTACACCAAAAACATGTAATTTTTACTTCTCAATTAAAATAAATTCTAAAAAGAATTCTTTGTATATTTTGGGTAGCACTCCTTTATCTGATGCCTTTTGCAAATGTTTTCTCCCTGTCTGTGGTTTGTCCATTCATTCTCTTGAGAATGTGTATGAATTTTACTTGATCACCAGCATGTTACAAACTCCAGGGTGATTCCGATGGACATGGAAGCTTTTATCAGTGGTGTCAATGTTGGTTGATGATTGCTCCGGCGCTGCTAAAGGCACTGATGTCTGAAAGTTCAGTCTAGCTGGCAGCATATTAGAAACTCCTTCTAAAATAATAAGTAGGATATGCATTGAAACATGGTTTTAACTTTGTTCCTCTGATTGTAATGTTTCCCCTATGGTACCTTCAAGATTATTTGTTTATCTTTGGATCTTAGCCTTTATTACATGCCTACAAGTGTTTGTATTTTAATTTATTCTGTTTGAGGTTCATTATAATTCTTGGATCTGTGAATTATTGAGCTTGTTACCAGATGTGCTAATGGGTATGGCTTCCTGTGGGTATCTGGGAGGGATGCCATTGGATACTGCATGGGTCCTTGGATTGGCCATACTGCCCCAGTCTGTGCTGACATGGGCTGGAACTTACACACAAGGTTGTTTCAGGGTCCACAGCTGGCACTAAAACCTTCAGGCCTTTCTCCAGGGTCACAGATAGGTGTGTCTCCCAGTAGCTTCCTGAGTGAGCAGGCCTGCTCTCCGCCTTCAGATGACAAGGGGTAGAGTCATTTTAACATCCACAATGAGACTAAGGTCAGGGTTATAGCAATTAAAATAGATGTATAAGCTTAAATGACTTAAGTATTAAGGATGCGACTAAATTGACATTTTAAGTTAATGGCAAATGGGTGGATTATTTGAAATGTGACAGCTGGGCGACTGTTAAATTTAAGACTGTGTCTTTATCACACATCATATGATGAAATAAATTCAAGATGAATGAAAAGTTTGAGCACAGAAAACACAGAAAAAAGAGCATAGGGATGACTGTTTATGTAATTCAAGTATGAGGAAGGATTCTGAAGGAATGAGATCAAATGTAGAAGGCAAGCAGAAAAAGGATTATTTGACTCTATAATAATAAAAATAATGAAAAACTATAAATAAATATATTAACATATAAATAACTCATAAATTAATTAATAAAATAGAAACAAACCTGATAGAAAAATCTATAAGAAAACATAAATCAAAGCAGAAATGCAACTGGATAGACACATATTTTAAAATCTAATCATTTGTAATAATGAAAATATTAATACCAGCTAAAATGTATATTTATATATTTCATGATCAAGTAATTATTTAAAAACTATTCTCTTGTTTAGAGTTAGGAAAAATATACTTTCATGCACTGATAGATATTGATATTATATTGATATATTGAGACATAATATTAATATGAAATTGACATAATAGAGATAACAACTTGATACCAAGAATAAAAGCATTATAAAACTGCCTATACCTTTGCCCTATGTCTTCATATATTTCCACTGAATAAATTTCTGGAACAGAAGTGAAATTGTACCAACTGTTTAGCTATAAGTATGGCTCATCAAAATATTATTTACATTAAGGGCAAATGGGTAATTGGTAAATCAAAACAAGAGAATAGAATACTACATAGTTACTTAAGGTGATGCTTTAAAAGTGCATTTGTTATGATATACCTGCATTGCCTTAAAATATTAAGTGAAGAAATATGTTTAAAAAACCCTACTCAGAATACACTTTTATTAAAAATATATATGTGTAGTAAAATGTCAGCAATTATACGTAATGTTAAAAATGGCAATCTACATGTGTACTTAGGAGTGATTATTATTTCATTTTCTTCTTCTTCTGTTTTTTGTTTGTTTGTTTAGGAGACAGGGTCTTGCTCTATAGCCCAGGCTGGAGTGTGGGCAAGATCATAGCTTACTGTCACCTCAAACATCTTGGCTCAAGTGATCCTCCTGCCTCAGCCTCCTGAGTGGCTGTGACTACGGGTGCATGCCACCTTGCCTGGATAACTCTTATTTATTTTGTAAAGATGGGGTCTCACTATATTACCCAAGCTGGTCTCGAACTCCCGGGCTCAAGTGATTTTCCTACCTCGGCCTCCCAAAGTGCTGGAATTACAGGCATGAGCCATCATGCCTGGCCTCTTCTTTTTACTTATTTTTGAATTTTATTTTTTTCTGTAATGAATAATTTCTAGTCATGCACTTTTGAGGTTATTCTTAAAATAATAAACCTGGGTTTGAATCATTTTAAGCCATTTATTAGCAATGTGCTGTAGATAGTATCTTACTTCTCGACTTCACCTTCCACATCTTTAAAACAGAATACAAACACCTATCATATGTTGTTTTGAGGATCACATTCTATAAGGAATACTTAAAAAGTACAGCCATGCTTTGCTTAATGACAGGGATACATTGTGAGAAATGCATCCTTAGCCAATTTTGTTGTACAAACATCATAGCATGAACATACACAAACCTAGATGGTATAGTCTGTTATACACCCAGGAAATATTGTATGGCCTATTGCTCTTAGACTGCAAATCTGTACGGTATGTTACTGTAATGAATGCTGTAGGCGATTGTCTCACAGTGATAAGTACTTGTGTATCTAAACATAGAAAAGATACTGTAATATCTGGTGGGACCACCATTGCATGAAGTCTGTTGTTGACCAAAACGTTATGTGGTACATGACTGTATTACTTTCCTTCTTCCCTTCCCAAGAGATTTTCCTTGGATAGCATTTCTATTGTACATTTTTTTGGAATGTTATTTCAAAGCTGTGTGTTTTACCAAGTTTATATTTTCACAAATTGTAACAGTCACAACAGTAGCAGTCCTAGTAGCAGCAACATCAAAAGTTGGTTCCAGAATCCCCTGTGAATACCAAAATTAGTGGATGCTCAAGTCCCTTATATAAATGGTGCAGTATTTGCATATAACCTACGTACATCCTCCTGAATACTTTAAATCATCTCTAGACTGCTTACAATACCTAATTCAATATAATGCTATGCAAATTGTTGTTATACTGCATCGTATTTGTTATTTTGAAAGATTTTCAGTCTGTGGTTGGTTGAATTTGTGGAAGTGGATCCCGAGGATTGGGGGGCTGACTTTATTGCCAGCAGCATTGAGAAGTGTTTCTACAGAAGCTTTTGGCACTGCTCATAGCGCTGACTGCAGTATATGAAGAATCAGAGGAAGCAGAGGTGCATCTTACAGAATCACTTTATTGTCCATATCACACATTTACAGTCTTCAACAATCTGTTCCTGATTAATAATACATATTTACTGAGTGCTTACTGTGTACCGCACTAAGATCCTTACATTTTACAATCTTATCCAGTCCTCATGATAGTCCATTTTGCTAATGAGAAGACAGACTCAGAAAAGTAATTTCCTCATAGTCACACAGCCAGTAAATTGTCTTGAACAAAAACTCTCTGGCCCTGACTTTAAAGGCCCTCTGGAGCAACCTCCTTTGTCTCTTTGCCTCTGAGATTTTATCTTTCCCTCTTTGACTTTTTGGAATAAAGAACAATGTTTATATCTTCATTGACTTGAGCTTTGAGTAGTGCCATAAAGATGCCCCTGCTGGAGACTCCTGCATCAGACTTACTAGACAATGCTACATTGCCTGCCCTAGGTGCTGTTATCCCTCTGCCTAATTGTAAATTGCTGACCATAGTTTAGGTTGACTTTTCTGATGAATAATGACCTGTCAGTGTCTAACCATTAGTGACAAGTTCCTTATCCCTTTCTCTCTGATACCCAAGAGATAGCACAGCCCAGTAAAATTGAGTATCCTTGTTTTCTGGAGTAATTCAGATGAGCATCGCTCCCCACCCCAGCTTCACTTGTCCCTTTAGAAGATCAAATTGACCTCGCTGAAGTGACCACTCATTCTCCACACAGTTGCTCCTAACCTGGAACTTACATTCTTTCACCTTTAGGTCTAGTGGGGAAGAATGTTGTTTGTTTTTCAGTTGTTTGTTAAGATTGAGAATATTAAGAATCAAAGAAGTTTACGTTCAACTAAATGCTTTTTCCTAAGGATGGTCACTAAGATATTATTTTACAGGTAATTTTATCTTTTAAAAAATGTACAAGTTTGAATTTCAATTTTGATTTAGGAAATGATTTAAGGGTATCAGCATATCTAGTGATATATGGAAAAATCTTTGGTCAGTCACAAAGGTGCAGTATTAGTCATGCTGGTCCAGAGAAACAGAACCAAAAGGATTTATATGTGTCTCTGTGTGTGTGTGTGTGTGTGTGTGTGTGTGTGTGTGTGTGTGTGTCTATACAAAGTGAGAAATTGGCTCTTGTGATTATGGAGAATGAGAAGTCCTGTGATTTGCCATGTGTAGGTAAGCTGGAGACTCAGGAAAGCCGGAGGTGTATTTCAGTCTAAATCTGAGGGCCTGAGAATGAGGGGAACTGATGGTATAATCACAGTCTGAGGGCAGGAGAAGACCAATGTTCAGCTCAAGCAGTTAGGCAGAAAGGTAAATTCTTGCTCCCTTGGTCTTTTTTTCTATTCAGGCCCTCAACAGATATGATGATGCCCACCCACATCTGGGAGGGTAACTTTTAAAGAGTCAATTGATTCAAATGCTAATCTCATCCAGAAACACCCTCACAGATACAACTAGAGATCACATTTAGACAAATATCTGGGCACCTCATGATCCAGTGAAGATGAAACACAAAATTAACCATCACAGCTCCCATATGAATTAGAAAAAGAATAATCATGGGCTTTGCAGGTGAGTCTCTTTCTCTAGTTCCACAATATCGGGCCAGTTTGTACATGGATCATTTTCATAATGCTTGAGTCATGGTTGTAAGTGTTCCCATCACCGAGATAGTGTTCATTGTACCCATTAAGTAGGTTATCACCCATCCCCTCCTTCTCCCTCCCACCTGCTTGATTTCCATTGAGTTTTACTTCCCTCTATGCACGTGTGTGCTCATAAGTTCCAATTTAATAGTAAATACATATTGTGTTTGTTTTTCCATTCTTTAGATATTTCACTTAGAATAATTGTCTCAGTTCCATCCAAATTATTGTAAAAGGCATTAAGCCATCCTTCTTCATGGCTTAGTATTCCATGGTATACATATATCAATTTTTGTTAATCCACTCATAAATTGATGGGCCCTTGGGTTGATTCCATATCTTTGCAATTGTGAATTTTGCTGCAATAAACGTTCGAGTGCAGGTGTCTTTTTGATAAAATGAATTATTTTCCTTTGGATAAATATTCAGTAGTGGGATTGCTGGATCAAATGGTGGGTCTACTTTTAGTTCTTTGAGGTATCTCCATACCGTTTTTCACAGAGGTTGCACTAATTTGCAGTCCCACCAATAGCGTGGAAGTGCTCCTTTCTCTGCATCCTTGATGGCATCTAGACATGTTTGGACTTTTTAATAAAAGCCATTATGACAGGAATATGGTGATGTCTCCTTGTGGCTTTAATTTACATTTCCCTGATGATTAGTGACATTGAACATTTATTCATGTTTATTGGCCCTTTATCTATCTTCTTTTGAAAAGTTTCTGCTCATGACTTTAGCCCACTTTTTAATAGGGTTGTTTGATTTTTTTCTTGCTAATTTGCTTGAGTTCTTTTTCAATTCTGGTCATTAGCTCTTTATCAGATGTATAGCTTGGGAGAATATTTTCTCCTATTCTGTAGGTTGTCTATTTGCTATGTTGATTATTTCTTTGTTTGTGCAGAAGCTTAATTTAATCAAGTCCCATTTATTTATTTTTGTTGTTGCTGTGATTGCCATTGGGATCTTCTTCATAAATCTTTACCTAGGCCGATATCTAGAAGAGTTTTTCCAACATTTTCTTCTCATGTTCTTATGGTTTCATGCCTTAGATTTAAGTCTTTTATGCATCTTGAATTAATTTTTTTGATACAACCTTCCAAGTCTCAATCAGGAAGAAATAGAATTCATAAACAGACCAATAATGAGCAAACAGATGATTATTTTTTTTACAGATGTCTTGGCAAGATGAGTTCACAGGCACGTTTTCTTTCTCTCTTCTTAACAGCTAAGATTATTATAACAAAATAGAATTAAAGATTCTTTACCTATCCTTTAGAATTCGAGGTATAAAAACTTCCCAATGAATGAGGTTTATGAATATTTGCTTTACACAGTTATCACATACTTATCACACTAAAAAGAATCCTTCAAATAACTACCCTAAAATAAAACTTATCTATTTGTAACTACAATTTTTCATCTTCCCATAATGAACAGAGGAAAAACAGAATGTGCACCCACACACACGAACACAAAATGTATGGATATATGTGTCATAAACAAATGGAATCACTTCTAACAGTGCAAGTGGTCCCAATGAAATCCTGCAAAACTATATTTAATATACATACAAATAGAGAATTTTTCTACTGAGACATTTTCTTACATTTATTTTTGTATTATTGTTTTATGAAAGCAAAACAAGTAATACATAAGTCATGTTAACAGTCTGTATTTTCTTTTGCAGTTTTCATCTTTTGTAATCTATCCTGCTTAGAGGACTTGTGGGGATGAGTAGACAAAGAACTTCCCTTCCCCTTTTTAGAATATTTTATTATAATAGACTTTCACATTTTCCAAATGGATTTGAGGAATCTGCAATATAGTGAAATATGTATTCTTTTTTTATCTATGAAACCCAAGGACAAAGGATTGTATAGTATGTAGTCACCAAGCTGATAAAAGATAAATGAATTATCTAGCAGGATTAAGAAATGAGAGGGAAATTTTAGAATTTTGACTTGGAGTTATTTTCAGACTTTGTTGTGAATTCACTTCCTTTGCAACAGCATTGACTGTCTACTGAATGCACACTCTTATGATAGTAGTACATGAAAGTTAACAATAATACAAAATCTCATCTTGATATACTTTTAATTTAATAGAAAAGTGGAAAACAGTTAATGTGAATATAAATATAAAATATAAGAAATGCAGTTTTTAACAGATAATGTAATTTTTAAATTAAAAATTAATATAGTCACCTAGGAAAGAAAGCACTTATTATGATGTTTCCATTGCAAAATATATTTTGGAAACTTCATGATCTGTGTGAGGACATTTGTTTTGTTACATTTGATTTACAACTTACTTGTATCCAATTATGCAGCCTGACCAACTACATCTTTAGCAGAATTAGTTTTAAATAATTTTAGCTGCCTCCAGATCTCAAATATACTGTCAAAAATGTTTAGCTATATTGAAAACATGCCAAAGAGTGCCTATAAAATACAAAATGCAGTATTGTTAAGCTATCAATTCTCATCAACTTGCTCTACAGATTCAATGCAATCCTAATTAAAATGCTCATGCACTATTTAAAATAGATATTGGCAAGCTGATTCTAGAATTAATATGGAAAGGTAAAAGAAATTAGAGTAGTCAAAATAATTTTGAAAAAAGAAGAACAAATTAGAGGACCCATACTATCCAATATCAAGACTTACTATAAATCTACAATAATCAGGAAGTATTGTTTTGTCAAAAGGATAGACATTAGATCAATTGAACAGATAGAAACTCAGAAATAGATCAATACAATTTAGCTGATAAATTTGTGGTAAAGGACAAAGGCAAATATATATGTACATATAAAGTAGGATAAGGTCAAGAAAATTTTCAAGAATGATGAGCAAAGAGATTGAGTTAAAAATATGAGAAAAAAAGGTAAGAAACATGGAGATTTGATTAGGCTATCCCATATCTGTCAGATAGGATGTCCAATTAAAGGAGTCAGAAATACATAAGAGAAGAATAATCCAAAAGATAATAGAAAAAATAGAAAAAAATTTCCTTTGGGAGAAAAGAATGTTCAAAATGAAAGGGACCATCATGGAATGAATATGATAAGATAAAAAGACTCCACACTTAGTCATATCCTGCTAATATTTCAGAATTCTAAAGATGCAGAGAAGGAAAACAAAATATCCATAAACAAATAATCAACAGTCTTTATTTAGAAATTACCTATTTACTTTTGCTGTGGTGGATGAGAATGTAGCTCTCTCATACTGCCCTTCTAACCCAAACTCCCCAAATTGTTGAAACACTATTTGTAACACAAATAACATGTTTATACTAATATCACCATCCAAATGTTTCAGTACCATCATACTTCCATACTTGCGTAGCCTTTTTTCAACCTTAATGTCCATTCGTCCTTTTCTCTTTCAATATCTTTTAAAAATATATTTTATTATTTCAAATGTTTCAATTGCTTCATTATATCAATTATTTTTCTGTTTCCTTCCATTGTAGGAGATGGCCAGTGAGAACTCTCTGCTATTATGTTTCAATGGTTCTGGTTGCTACATTGACTCAATCTATCAGGAATGGATCCATTGTTACTTTAACCTGAAGTTTTCCACTTTCTATATTATGTCCTTATTCTATTACTACATCTTCTCAAGTAAATTTCTTAGAAAGTATCTATGAGAGGTAAAATTTTTGTGTTATTATTTTTCTGGAAATGCCTTTACTATACTTTCTTTTACTCTATTTTCAAGGACCGATTATAGAATTCTAGGTTGAAATATCTTTTCCTCAAAATTCTAAAAGCAATTGCTATGAACTGAAAGTTTGTGCCTCCTCAAATCTCGTATGTTGAAACCTTAATCCCCATTGTGATGGTATTTGGAGAGGGGACTTGGGAGGTAATTATGTCATGAGAGTGGAGACCTTATAATGGGATTAAGTGCCCATGTAAGAGCAGACATAAGAGAACTTTCTTTTTCTTCTTTCCTGTCTGTCTATCTCTCTCTTTCCTCACACACGGTCTCACATTTGATGTTAAAAAGAGAGGACCACTGTCTGCACAGCAGGAAGTGAGCCCTTAGCAGAATCCAACCATACTGGCACCCTGGTCTTGGAACTCCTAGGCTCCAGAACTGTGAGAAATAAATTATTGTTTAAACCACCCAGGCTATGGTATTCTTTTACAGCATCCCGAGCAGAAGAAGATAGTAATGTTCATTTTCTTTAAAACAGCCAACGCTGTTGTTGAATAATCTCATACTCTTATTATTTCTTTTCATATCTCATTTTTTGTTTTCTTTCTTGGGTTTTGTAGTATCTCAACTCTAATTTTCATAAATTTTTGGATAATATGATACGTGTCTCTTTTCATTCATTTTGCTGGGTACCTGGTAGATACATTCAATTAGACTCATGCACCTCTTAAATACTCTTTGATTATTTGATTCTCACCCTCTGGAATTTTTATCAGTCTGATAATGAACCTATTTTAATTATCTGCACCCACTTATCGAGCTTTTTCACCTTTCCAGTTTTCTTCAAATGCTGAACAACCATAGAATCATTGATACTGAGTTCTCTGACAACTTCTCATGTAGTTGTAAGAGGATCAGCTTCGATGATTGCTCTCAAGTGGTCGTTGTCGATTAGGGGGACTTAACACCTGAGCATGGTCAGATAAAAAAAGTCTTCAAAGAAAGCCCTGCCAAAATCACTGTCTTCCAAGTGGAATTGTGTACGTACACAAAGCTGCACTCTCTGAGGAACAATGGCACAGGACTCACACTGCAGGGGGGAAATACCCAATAAAGTCATCCAAGTAGTCACTAACCAAATAGACAAGCAAATAACAATAACAAGTTCTGGGATGAAGGAAGGAAATGGCAGCAACTAGAGTTGCGGCAATATATGATTTAAAATGTCCAATTGGTACTGAAAATTCAGCACTTGTCCCTGAGGCTGCATCAGTAGAATGAAGACAAGTGGTTTGAGAAAAAAGAAAGAGAAATTTATTAATTTGCCACTAAATGAGGGTATCAAATATTGACCTCAGAAACTATCCCTTAAAAAAAAAAAATCCCAATTTGATTAGTTTAGTGTGCAGAGCAATGTATGCCTTGGGATATGGTTAAAAACAATGCAGCAATTAGCTGTCAAAAGCTTCCCTTAGCAGCTCCCTGGCCATATTTGCTGGAGGGAGGCTTTGGACTCTCTTGCCAGCTCGCTGGTACCAGACTCCATCACATTGGTGATTGCCTCCTGATGGTCTCCTGATTGCCTCCGAAGAAAGGAACTCAATTTGGATTTGGACACTTGCGTTTGGATGGATGATTGCTATTTGAACATACTGCACAGTGGGGGACAGCTCTCTCAATTTGGGGAATTTTGAGTGAATTCCCATTTGTTTTGGGTTGGATAAGCCCCCAACCATTGTGAGAACAGAAACTAACCTAAATATTTTGATTTGGCACTCCCAGGGCTTACTAGTTGCACTGCACTTTATTTGTTTGGAATCTTTTCAATTTATCTCTATATTGAGTATTTGCCTGTATTGGTGTGTGGCATGTAAATGCGGAGTCTGTTAAGCTCTCTGATTCTGTTATTTTTTCTGACTACTTGGAATTTTCTGTTGATGATATTGCAAGCATAGTCCAAGGTCTGGGAGGTTGAAGACACCACCATTGGTGGCTCCTCTTGTGACTGATTCTAAAGTCGGAGAGGTTAGATGACACCTCCATCCTAAGGTCTGAGAGATTAGAAGACATCTCTGTCCTAAGTTCTGGGAGAATGAGTGACATCTCCATCCATGGAGGCAACCTGGATGAGATGTAATGATACCTACTGTTGGAAAGAGAAAGAGAGGAATGGAAATATAATGTATACAGATTTATGTGGAACTTCAGAGGATCACATGGCTAGAGTTCTGAGATAAAAGCTGTTGAAACTTTGTATGTGTGCATATGTGTTTAAACATGTTTTATGTATGTACATGTATAATATGTTATGTCTACATGGCACAAAAATTGGCATATAAATAAAAAGGGGCTTTCATAAATTACATAAATAAGCCCAAAGGCTGTTCGAGTTTGTGTGAATTTGGTAATGTTTGGTAAATACACTGGTTTTTAAAAAAAAATTGGTAAAATAAAAATAATTTCTTTAAAACTGTCGGCATACATTTTCATTTTCATATTTGAAAGTGTCAGGGTCTGTCACAAGTTATAAAACTATAAAACCTGCCAAAACAAACTGATCTGTTTTCATGTTATAAGTTGGTGTAATGAAAACAGCTAAATCTCCCAGGGTAATGGAAAGTTATACAAGTGTTTAAGGTTCTTGCTTAGGTAAAAAGTAGGAATGCCTAAACAAAAATAAGTGTCAGTATTAAAATAAATAAACAAAACTCTAAGTAAATAGTAGCATAAAAACAGAAAGTTATAGTCAAAGGTTTATAAAGATATTTTGGGTTTGGTCTCTTAATTCTAGTTGTTGATGCAGTTACTTCCATTGACGTTGCTGTCTGAGGAAAGGTACACACAAATCTGTTTAAATCAAATTGGAGGCTTCCCTTTGGTCTGGCTCACTGTTGATTTATTCTGAGTATTGGCTGCAAGCCAGACAGTTATTGTGTTACCATAACAGAGGCCTTTTGGCTAAGAAAATTTTTTTTAAATCCCTGAACCGCAATTTTTTAAATTTCAAAATATTAAGAATGTACCTATCTCTCCACATTGTAAATAAAAATGCAAAGTATCATGGAATTAACTTAAAGAAAAGGTACATGTAGAAAGGTACATGTAGAAAAATGTAAAATCTTTCAAAGAGCATAAAAATCTAAATAAATGCTAAGGTAATAATTTAAAAAAAATATTAAGAATGTAGAAATGTTTTTGATACATGGCTTGAGTCAGAGCTATAAATGTGCCCATCACCCAAATAGTGTTCATTGTACCTGTTAGGTGGGATTTTACCCCTCCCACCTGCTTGATTTTCAATGACTTTTACTTCCCTCTGTTCACCTGTATGGCCATTGGTTTGTTCCAATTTATGAGAGAGTATATGAAGTGTTTGTTTGCCCATTCTTGAGATTCTTTGCTTAGGATAATGGTCTCCAGTTCCCTCCAAACTGCTGCAAAAGGCATTAAGTCATCTTTTTTTTTTTTTAAACAAAAACATTTGTAAAATTCATCCCTTTTGAAGGCTGAGTAGTACTACATGGTATACATACACCACATTTTGTTAATCCATTCATGAATTGATGGGTACTTGGGTTGATTCCAGGTTTTTGCAATTGTGAGTTGTGCTGCAATAAACACTCGAGTGTGGGTTTCTTTTGATGAAATGACTTATTTTCCTTTGGGTAGATACCCAGTAGTGGGATTGCTGGATCGAATGGTAGGTCTACGTTTATGAACTGTTAATTTTTGTATAGTAACGATTCTTAGGATCCAAAGAGAATCTCAAAACAATCATACTCTTTGGAAGTATTACTTATATTTGAATTTACACTTAACAGGAAAAGTACTCACCATTAAACTGGTACTAGTTGATCAACACTTATGTGCACATATGGAAGTAACATTCATAGGGCATCAGGTAGGTGGGAGGGGAGAGGAGGGTATGGGTACACTCACACCTAAGGAGTATGGTGAGTGACGTCTGGAGGTTGGGCAAGCTTGTAGCTCTGACTTGGTTGGTGCAAAGGCAATATATGTAACCAAACTGTTTATAGTGCTGTAGTATTTTGAAGTTAAAAAAAAAAAAGAAAAGAAAAGAAAAGTGCTTTGAGACTATTTGGATTTTTAAAAAAACAGCTTGATTTTGATCCTTATGTAAAAATGTTATGACTTTGTGTCATTAATTAAAATGGTGAGGATTGATGTTAGAGCTTTATTTGGTCTATAGTTAGGTGATGTCATGTCAATAAATTTTATTTTGGATGTAGATATTTTAAAAAGATGTAATTAGTTAACATCTTTAAGCAAGATGTGTTCTAAAGCTTCTACTGTATTTATAGTACTTAAAGATGTTACATTATTCAGAATAGCAAGTCTTACTAGAATACTTACATTTGTTATCTTGGTAAGATTTTTTAAGTTTAAAAGCAATGATTAAAGCTATATTTTGTGATTGTTTTTTGTCTGTGTTTTAAAATTATTTCCTTCTATTTTTCCCCAATTTTGTTCAAGAAAATATATTTAGATCATGAATTCTTTTAGACATTGAATGACTTTGTTGCAGGCAAAATTAATCAAGTTGGTTGTATATTTAATATTCACAAGCTATAAAAATGGTTAACAGAAAGTAAGTTAAAATGATAACTGGTTTCTACGTATTCTGCCTGCCAGCTGTATTGGTGCTAAAATTATAGGCTTTCTTCACCCTGTTCCTTTAAGGGGCTCCACCCTAAAGTTAGTAACCTAATTAAGAAACAAGCTATATTGAAAAGATCACCTATCAATCTAAATCAATCTATAGTTAGCTCTTTGTAAAAGAAATTTAAAAAATCTCCATTTGTAAGGGCATCTCCCTTTCTCCATCTAAACCACTAAAAACTTTCAGGACAAAAAGGACAATGGCTCAAAATTTATATAACAAACCTAACCTTTGCTTAAATCTAAGTTCTATACCTTGAGATGTAAAAATTCTCTACCTGGTTTCATGTCTTTGGAAATGCAAATTTAGAGTTGCCTAGCAACAATTATTTAGGGAATAAAACCAGTAATCAAGAGATCATTTATCTAAAGTGGAGGAAAGAAACTATTTGAAAACTGGCAAATGAAAAATCTTATAAATCTATAAGATCTGTTTCTTCTAACTATGTTTTTGTATGTTATAGTTTCGATATTCCTTTCAGTAATTTGAAATCTTAAAGTAAATTAAGTAGTAGATAATCATAAAATGCCTGAGTCATTTCTGGAAACATAAGTGTACATTCAACACTTTGTAATCAGCTGTGGTCCAAGATTTGCTTCTTTAAGAAAAAGTCATAGAAAGAACTGAAATTTTTTTTATGATAAATTTTAAGCAAATGGCAAAATTTACCTGATATCTCTAGAATTAAAAACTATTCCATTGCCAATGCCCTGCTGCTGAAGTTACAAACCTCCTCCCTCTAGGCCCAGGGACTATGATGGAAGAAGGGGCCATATGAGATTGTAAGGGCTAATTTTGAGGGATGGAATTAGTTCGGACCCTTGGGATCAAGGATGGACATGTAGATGCTTAACCACCTGGCAAAATGAGGAATTTTGCCCCTGCAGACTACATGGTCCAGGCATCCATCCCAACCGTAAAGAATTTCCTGCTTCCCATAGACTTAAAAAAAACTGCAGAGAGGTTATCAAGATACCTGGTGACAGAGCTTCCTGGATATAGTCGTTCCCGGTTATGGGGTTCATGCAATAAACATGTAATAAAAAAGTTATGGGACACCTTAGGATAAATTACTAAAGTCATTGCAAAAAATATTGTTGTACAACAAAAATCTCTAAATTCCTAAGCTTAAATGGCTAACAATGCTTATGTTTTATATACCCAATTGCTATAAGTCTATAACTAAACCCAAGATTACAATAGCTCAACACGTATAGATAAGTTAATTTTATAACCTTGTTTTTAGCATTTGGTTTTTTGCTTTTATGTTGTAAAAGTTGATAACTACCTGTCCACCTACATTCCCATCTGGCCTAGAATATTTGATTGGCTAGAAGTCTTTGACTTTAGGTCCCTTGGCCATAAAGATCCCAATGAGGGACATAATAAAACCGGGGCAGGTAGCCACACCGGACTGGGTAATTTGAGATTTATTTGTCTTACGGTTCTGTCAGATCATAGGTGCCTGTTCTTGGTGTGCTCTTGGCTGAAGAATGACCAGACACACCAAAAGCAAGGCAAGTGTGAAACAAAGTTTATTGAGGAAGGACAAGATAGGTTTACAGAGCAAGAGCAAGATACATTTGCCACCGATGACAAATGGGCCCTGCTGTCACAACAAAAGGGCTTTGGTTATGGTCTGGGGTCTTGTTTTACAGTGTCTGGATTGGGCCCTCCTTGTGATTCAGATTTCACCACTGAATCACTCTGATGGACAGTTGACGACATGATAATTAGCCTTAGGTTATTCTAGGTCACTTTCCAAATCCTGTGGTGCCTGGGCTGCCTGCCCTGTAGGCTGGGGGATTCTCTGCATTCTTTTGCAGTTTAGCAGGGGTTCCTCCTTCCCCCAGGTGTGGCATGTGGCAGTTGCTTGGGGCAGGATTAAGGTGGGGCAGCACAAAGACAGGTGCCCACTTTTGTCCCTAGGAGAGCAGGAATCCCTCACTATCTGCCTAACAGTTCTAGAGGCTGAGAAGCCCAAGATTAAGGGCTTCATCTGATGACACCTTCTTGCTGCATTATCCCACGGTAAAAGGCAGAAGAGCAAGCAAGCACCCGAGACAGAGAGAAAGAAGACAAGAAAATAAGGGCTGAACTCCAGGGATAAGTAAGTTGTTCCCATGATGATGGCATTAATCCATTCATGGGGGTAAAGCTTTCATGACCTACCACCTCTTACTAGAGTCCCAGCTCTTACTACTCTCACAATGGCGATTAGAATTCAACATAAGTTTAGGAGCAGACATTTAAGCCATAGCAACAGGATACCATAAACAGTAATTTAAAACAGAGAAAATAAAAAGAAAACATAAATAAAATGGCATACTTGGTGCTATCATGTCAATAGTTAGATTAAACATAAATGGTCTAAATACACCAAGTGAAAAGTAGATTGGCAGAGCAGATTAGGAATGTGACCTAACCATACGCTTTCTAAAAGAAACTCACTTCTAATATAACAATACAGGTGGGTTAAAAGTAACAGGATAAGAAAAATAGATCAGGTAAACATTGATCAAAGAAAAACAGCATACTGTGTTAATGTCAAACAAAAGCAATTCAGAGCAAAAAAATTACCGGAGATAGAAAGAGACATTATGTAATAATCTGTCTAGAGCAATTATAATGCATTTGCACCAAACAATAGACTTGCAAAATATGCAAAACAAAAACCAATAGGATTAAAAAGGAAAAAAAGATAAATCCACAATTATCACTGGAGACTTCAACACCCCTCTCAGCATTTGGTAGAATAACTAGACTCAAATTAAGAAGAATATGGAACAAGTCAACAACACTATTAATTGATGGAATCTAATTGACATTCATAGAACATTACACCTAACAACAGCAAAATAGACATTCAAGTACTGACAGAAGTTATACCCAGATAGACCACATATTGGACCACAAAACAAACTACAGCATATTTAAAAGATAAATTCATACAGTGTATTCTCTCACCACAATAGAATCAAACTAGAAATCAGTATCACAAAGATAACATAACATTTCCAAACATTTGGAAGGTAAACAATATACTTCTAACGAATCTGGGGGTCTATAAATATATAACATATCAAAGTTTGGGAGACTGACCTATAACTGTGCTGAGAGGGGAAACTTATAGCACTAAACTCATATATTAAAAAAGAATAAAAGACTTAAATCAATAATCTAAGCTGCCACCTCAAGAACATAAAAAGCGGTGCGAACTAAACTCAAAGCTGCAGAAGAAAGGAAATAATAATGATAAAAGATCAGAAATCAATGTAATTGAAAACATAAAAAAAAAGAGAGAAAAGCAGTGAAGCAGAGAACTGGTTCTTCCAAAACAATAATAAAATTGACAAATCTCTAACAAGACTTACAAAGAAAAACGCACAGTTGCCAAGATCAGGAATCAAAGAGGGGATATCACTACAGATTCTGTAGACATCAAAATGATAATAAAAGAATACTACAAACAACTCTCCACATATAAAATTGACAACTTAGATGTTCCAAATCCCCTAAAAACACAAACTACCAAAACTCATCATCATGAAATAGATAATTTTAATTATCTTATAACTGTTAAGGAAATTGAATTTGTAATTTAAAAACTCCCCAGTAAAAGAAATCTCCAAGCCCTGATGGTTTCACTGTTTTCACTAGAGAAATCTACCAAACGTTTAAAAGCAAAATAAATTCTACGTACTGTGTTTCAGAAAATAGTAGAATGCGGGAGATTTCTCAATTCATTTTTAGAAGCTGGTATTACCTGATTCTAAAACCAGACAGAGACAATACCAAAAAATAAAACTACAGACTAAGATCCTTCATAAATATGGATACAAAATCCTTAACAAAGTATTACCAAATGTAATCCAATAATATATAAAAAGGAGTCTACACTATGACCATATTAGGTTTATTCCAGGGATGAAAATCTGCTTTCGTTCTGAAAAATAGATAGAAAGTCTCCTTAAAAACTAAACATACAATTACCATACGGAGCACCATTTGTATTCCTAGGCATTTATCCCAGGGAAATAAAGACTTATGTTTACACAAAAATCTGTGTAAGAGTCTTTTTAATAGCTTTATTCATATTAGCTTAAACTGGAAGAAACTCAAATGTCTTTCAATGAGTGAATGATTAAACAAACTGCGGCTTGGCTTATCCATGCTATGAAACACCACTCTTCAGTAAAAAGGAACAGAGTATTGATACATGCAACAATTTAGATGAATCTCTAGAGAATTATGCTGAGTCAAAAAGGCCAGTCCCAAAGAGATACATATAATATTTACAATAACATTCTTTAAATGGCAAAATTATAGAAATGGAGAACATATTGTTTGCCTGTGGTTAAGGAAGGGGTGGGCGTGGGATGAAAGTGTGGCTACAAATGAATGTGGAGGGAAATGGTGGTGCCGGAGCCATTTTGTAGCTTGACTGTATCAATGGCAGTGTCCTGGTCTCTGTATTATGTTCCATAATTGCACGTGTGTATCTATAAGTGTCTTAAAATCAAAAGTTTGATTTGGAAAAAAAAGAAGTATGTCTTAGTTAGATTTGATCAGATGTTTTAATTTAAAAAATTCCTCAAATTGTACCTAATTTGATTTTCTAAATATTAATAGAAAAAAATATGGAGCCAAAAGATTACAAATGATACACTGTGATTGAATACTATGATTGTATGAGAAAATGCCATAATTATTTACAAGAGATAATTTTGATTTGCAGGACTTCCTATGTTTAAAGATGTGAAAAAAACATATATATGCATATATACACTTGTATGTGTCAAACAGTATAAAAGGGTTTTTCATTTCTATAGGCCCCTGAGGCATCTGTCATTGATATTAGCAATAAAAGTCTACAGTTTTCTTTCAACTGACATTTTATGAGGAAGTTCTATAGTAGATATGTGTGGCGATGCCCACATTTGTATAACAAAGTAAGTATTTTCCAGTGTAATAATGTGAGTAAAAAAAAATAATATAGACAATAATAATTAAGATAATATTTAAAAATAAGAATGGTTTTATAGGTTAGGATAAAAAATAAGATTTTAAAAAGAATGTGTTTATTTATTATCCTTTTACAGGAATAGCTCTTTTTCTTCTTAACATCTGACTATGCTTTTAAATTAAAAATAGTGCCCATCTGTGTTTCGGCCTTGCAAAATGCTAAGGGATTTTTGTGTGAAAGCCTAGAATGGATTTACTACATCATTTGCTACTGGCAGTACTGAGAGGAAGAGGTAATAAAAATATATCTGCACAGCAGTTCTCAGGGATATGATTCTGGGGATCTCCCAGCTGGAAGGAACTGGCACATGGCACCTTGAGCTACATATGAAAAGAAACATAATGGGGAAAATCATGCAATTAGACTGAAGGCTATGGCAGAGTCATAGTATGTGTGCATATGTGCTCATGCTGAGAATGCATGTTGTGATGTCCCACACAATTCCAAAGAAAAGCACAGATCCCAATTCTGATGTCTGTTCTCAAGCTCTTCGTGCACATACTTGCATCACCATCCATGCTTAGCACAAGAGAGGAATACAGTCAAAATGTCACCAGAAACAAATAAGAAACCTGCCAATGTTTTCATCATTCACTGAAGGAAAAAAGGCAGTGTTGCATTATTTTACTGAAGGAAAATGCTCCACCACCAATAAGAAGTATATTCTATGTGTCAATGCACCAAAATATTAAGAAATATTATAGAACAATGACATGCAATAGAAAAATATTAATTCATTTAAAATATTATAATTTACCTTAACTGTCCAGTAATTTTGATTATCCAGTCTTTTTATTTCTCAAAGACCTCATGAATTTACAGACTCAAGTTAATAATTACCCATAAATCCATTACATCTTTGAAAGCTGTAATGTTCAGGTTCAGGTTGAAATAATGCTATGTAAAAATGATCCAAAAACTCAGTGGTTTACCGCAACAAGCATTTATTCCCTTCTCATGGGGGTACAAGCAGTTATAGCTCTGCCAGGCTTGGTTGGGATTAGTTGAAGTCAGCTCCTTGTTGACATTTGTGTTCAAGACTGGTCTGATTTTAGTCTATCTAGAATTTTTATTGCTTAATCTGCTATACTTGCTATTACCTCTAGTATAATAGCAAATAAAAATGGTACTAACAAGTCATGTTTGCATGGCTTACTATCTCAGTGGGATGAAATTCTATTTTTATCGTTAAGGGTATATCTTTTGTTGGAACTCTTTATCAGAATAAGCAAGTTCCCTTCTTCCATAGTTTGCTAAGAGTTTCTGTCATAGATGCTGAAATTGATGAAAAGCCTTATAGTATATGTTGAAATGATTTCATGATTTTTTTCTTTGTTGGTGGTAACATGGTGAATTGTAATATGTATTATCACTATTTATTTATTTATTTATTTTCATCTTTTTTTTTATTTCAGGAAATTATGGGGGTACGAACATTTTGGTTACATGTTATGACTTTGGCATATCCCAACCATGATTTGAGACGTGCCTTTTCCCCCGCTACAATGCTCACCGTGTCCATTAGTTGTGAGTTTACCCACCCCCAACCCCCCTACCCGCAAAGAATATTACTACTGTGTGAGCACCTTAGTGTTGATCAGTCAGTGCCAGTTTGATGGTGAGTACATGTGGTGCCTATTCTTCCATTCTTGTGATACCTGACTTTGGAGGATGGGCTCAAGCTCTATCCAGGAAAATATAAGAGGTGCTAGATCATCATCGTTTCTTATAATTGAGTAGTATTCCATTGTATACATATACCATATTTAATTAATCCACTCTTGGATTGACGGGCACTTGGGTTGTTTCCACATCCTTGCTATAGTGAATTGTGCTGCCATAAATATTCAAGTGCAGATGTCTTTATTGCAGAATGACTTTTGTTCCTTTGGGTAGATGCCTAATAGTGCTGTTGCTGGATCAAATGGTAGTTCTACTTGTAGCTCTTTGCGGTATCTCCAAATTCTTTAACAGAGGTTGCACTAATTTGCAGTTCCACCAGCAGTGTAAGAGTCTTCCTATCTCTCCACATTCTCGCCAGCATTTGTTGCTTTGGAATTTTTTGATAAAAGGCCGATCTTACTGGAGTTAGGTGATATCTCATTGTGGCTTTAATTTGCATTTCCCTAATGATTAGAGACTTTGAGCATTTTTTTTTTATGTTTGCTGGCCATTGTTCTGTCTTCTTTTGAAAAGTTTCTGTTCATGTCCTTCACCCATTTATTGATGGGATTTTTTGGTTTTTCTTGTGGATTTTTTTGAGTTCTAGATAGATTCTTGTTATCAGCCCTTTATCGGATGTGTGGAGAGCAAATATTTTCTCCTATTCTGAAGGTTGACCAAACTAGCAGTCATGTAATACCACGAATTGTTCATATTTTATATTAATTATAAAATTCAATTTATCATTATTTGAGGTGGAATTTGTGTTAATGATGATAGACTATTTTTAAATTTTTGCTTCTCATCATGTTTTTGTCAGGTTTTGACATTGTTTGTACCTGCCATGTAAAAATGAGTTGGGAAGTGTTCTCTTTATGTATATATTTAGAGAACACTTTATTGTTGTCTTTATATATATAAAACTTTATTATATATATTTCTGATTTTTTAGAAGACTGATATTATTTCATTTTTAAAATTTTTAAAGAACTTAAAAAGGCAGCTGTCTGTGCCTTATGCTTTATTTGTAGGAACATTGTAAATTCAATTTTGATTTCTTTGATAAAATAGAGTATTCATGTTTTCATTTCTTCTTGTGCCAGTTTTGGTATGTGGTATTTTTAAAGAAACATCAAATTTATTGGATAAAATTCCTTGGAGGTTACTTTTACTATCTGTTTCATATCTTCAGCATGTGAAATAAAAATTCCCATTTTTATTCTTGATACTTATAATCTGTGATTTCGTTTTTTCTATGTTAGTCTTGCTAGGGGTTTATCAGTTGTGTTGGTCTTCTCAAGACCCCAGATTTGCCACTATTTATTTTCTCAATTGTGAATTTATTTTCTTTTTAGTAATAGCTATAGTTATTTTCTTATTTCCATTTATTAATTTTCTTTGAATTTGCTTTGCTGGTATTCACTAACTTTTTGAAATGGATACATATATTGATCTCTAGGACTTATTTCTTTTATATGCATTTTAGCCTCTAAATTTCTTTCTTAGCACTGATTCAGCTGTACATTTCAAGATTTTTGTATTTTTTCATGTACTATTTCAATTTTCATTCAATTAAAATAATTTCAATGCCCGTGTTATCTACTTTAGCCATTATGTTATTTAGAAGTATATATGGTTTAATATCCCAGACATTTATATGAGAATTTTCTAGGTATGTTTTTGTTACATATTTTTGGCTCAATTCTACTTTGGTTAGAGAACAACATTGAGGGTTTAATTACAGTTAAATATATGGCTATGTTTGGTAAATATTCTGTGGGCATATGAAAAAATGTGTACTCTTCCTTTATTAAGTGCAATATTTCATATATGTCAATTGGAATCAGGTTCTAAAAATTGTGTTCACATTTCCTAATCATCTACAGTTTCTTTTTGTTTCTCTGTTTTATCAGTTATTAAGAAATAAGAATGAAAATCTTTCCCTGTGATTTTGGATCTCCTTAAATCTTTTTTTTTGCAACCAACATTAGCTTATTAGGTGCATATATAATAGACTATCTTTCTGATAAAGTAACTTTTTATTATGCCTTTTCCTATCTAAAAATGAGTATAATTTTTGTATCTAATAATGTTTTATCTTAATGTATCCTGTGTCTAATATGAGTATAGCTGTATCAGCTTTTATTTGGTTAGTGTTTTCATCCAATACATTTTTCATTATTTTATTTTCAACTTTTCTGTGTTCTTAAATGTATGCTGTATTGCATATGCAATAGAAACTTGTTTTTTAATCTAATTTGAGCATTTAGTCCACTTACATGTAATTATAGATTTATTTGGATTTGAATCTGTCATCATATTATTTGTTTCTCATTGCTCCATCTTTTCTTTGTTCCATTTTTTTCTCTTCCCTTCTTTTAGAAATTAATAAATTATTAATCTTATTTTTATATTTTCACATTGTTGGCCCTGTAGTTATACATTTTTTATTATTCCTTCAATGGTTACCCAAGAGATTAAAACATGCATCATTGACTTATTAAATCTTAAAGTAAATTGAGCATTTACAAATTTATTGACAATGCGAAAACCTTAGAACGCTGAAGCCTGTTTATCTGTCTACTAATTTATGTGCTTTTGGGTCATATATTCTAATTCTACACCAATATATAATCCCACAAACATCTTATAGTCTAATACAGTCTACATTTAACCACATATATTCAATTATCTTTGTTCAGCATGTTTTTTTTTTTTCTTCTTTGAGCTTCCATTGGACATGACTTCTCTCATGGCAGAAAAGTTCACTTTGTGCCTGTAGTAAGTCTTTTAGTAAGATTCAGCAGGGGGTAAATTCTTTCGGGGTTTCTTTTTTCCTAACGACATCTTCACTGTGCCTTCATTTCTGAAGAATATTCTCACTGCATATAGAATTCTACTTTGGAAGTTTTTTTCTTCCAGCACTTGAGAAAAATGGTTTCTTACTTTTCTGGCTTCCATTATTTTTGCTGGAAAGTAAGCTGTGAGTTTATTGTGGCTCTTTGAAGGTGAAGTGTCTGTTTTTTCTCTGGCTACTTATGAGATTTTCTTCTCTATATTTAGTTTTTGTCAGCATGTCTCTATTTTGCCTAGGTACAGCTTCGTTTGTATTTTTCTTTCTTATGATTCATTGAGTTGTTTTTCTTCAATTTTGGAAAATTCTTGCTCAGTATATGTCCATCAATTGTTTTTAACACATTAATTCTTTTGGAATTCCTTTGATAAGTATTTTAGATCTTCTTATTATGGCTTGCAATCTTTTGCCTTCTTTTCTTTATTGGTCATTCTCTTCTATCTTTATGCCTCAGTTTGGATATATTCTATTGAATTATCTTCAGTTCACTAATGTTTTTATCTGTCCTATGCCATCTGTTTTAATCCAATATACTACATCCTCATTTTCAGCCCTAGTAATTTTAAGTTCTAAAATTTACATTTGATATTCTTCTCCTTATCTGGGCTTAGTTTGCCTTTTTACTTCTAATTTTTAAGATGGAAGATTATTTCAAAGTTTTCTTTTTTTTTTTTTAAATTTTAGTGTTTACAGCTAAAAATTTCCCTCTAAGCTGTGGTTTAACTGCATGCTGTAAGTGTTGATATGTTGTGTTTGTGTTTTATTTATCTCATGGTATTTTCTAATTTGCTTTGTAATTTCTTCTTTGGCCTATTAATCATTTAACAGTATGTTGTTTAGTTTCCACATGTTTGTGAATTGCACTTTTCCTTCCATTATTGATTTCTAATATAACTTTTAGTGGTTGGAGAGTGTGCTTTGTTTGACTTCAATCCTTTTAATTTTATTAAGACTTGTTTTGTAGGCCAGTATATCATCTATCCTAGAGAATATTTCATGTGCACTTAAAAAGGATGTGTATTCTGTTCTTAGGCTTGAGTGTTCTATACATGTCTGTTTAGTCTACTTGGTTTACAGTGTTGGTTATGTGCTCTATTTCCTTTTGATCTTCTGTCTAGTTGTTCTATCCATTATTGAAAATGAAGCATTGAATTCTCCAGTTATTGAGGTGGTTTTATCTATTTCTCCCTTCAATTCTATCAGCTTTTGTTTCATGTATTTTGGGGCTCTGTTGTTGATTGCATATTTGTTTATAACTGTTACATGTTCTTAATGAATTTACCCTTTTATCTTTATGAAATGACTTTCTTTATCTCCAGTAACAATTTTTGTCCTAAAGTCTATTTTGTCTGATAGTAGGTTAGCCACTTCAGCTCTCAAGGGTTACTGTTTGCATGATATATATGTTTTTCCATCCTTTTACTTTCAATCTATTTGTATTTTGAATCTAAAAAGTGTAATCTGTAGACAATATATAGTTGAATCATGTTTTCTTTCTTATTCATTGTGCCATTTTATGCCTTTGATTTGGAGTATTTAATCCATTTATATTTTATGTAATTACTGATAAGGTAATATTTCCATCTGACATTTTACTATTTGTTTTTATATGCATAATAATTGTTTCCCCTATTCCTTCAATACTAAATATTTTTATTAAGTAGACATTTTCTAGTGTATCATTTTTATTCCTTTGTCATTTCTTTTACCACTTTTGTTTTTAAAGTGGTTTCCTTGGAATTTACAAATAACATTTTAATGTAAAACAATCTGAGGCACATTAGTATCAATATAAATTCAATAATACATAAAACTTTTGCTCCTGTGATCTCCATTCCTAATTTGGCTGTTATTGTCATATAAATTAAATCTTTCTCTATTGTATGCTTAACACAGATTTGCAATTATTGCTTTATCCAGTTATCTTTGAAATTAGGAGAATAAAGCACTATAAAAATATATTTATACTCACTTTTCCATTTACCTATATAGTTTTCTATTTACCTATATCATTACCTTTACTAGTGCTGTTTATTTCTTTTACATTTTTGAATTTTCATTGATATATAATAATCGCAAATTTTATGGGGTACATGCGATATTTTGATACATACATGCAATGTGTAATGATCAAATCCTGGTAGTTAGAAAATCTATCACCTCAACATTTATCACTTCTTTTTGTTGGAAACATTTCAAATCTTCTGGCTATTTTGAAATACACAATAAATTATTGCTAACTATCATCACCTTACTTTCTATTGAACAATAGAATTTATTTCTTCTATCTGACTGTATGATTGTACCCATTACCAACCTCTCTTTATCTACCCCCACCCTTCCTAGCCTCTAGTAACATCATTTTACTCTCTACCTCCATGAGATAAACTTTTTAAACTTCCAAATATGAGTACAAACATGTGATATTTGACTTTCTACGCCCGGCTTCATTTAACTTAGTGACCTCTGCTTCCATCTATGTTGCTGCAAATGACAGGATTTCATTCTTTTTTTTTGGCTAAATGGTATTCCATTATGTATATATGTCAGTTTCTTTATTCATTCATCTGTTGATGGACACTTATGTTGATTCCATCTCTTGGCTCTTGTGAATAGTGCTGCAATATAGAGGTGCAGGTATTCCTTTGATATACTGATTTCCTTTTCTTTAGATAAAAGCCCAGTACAAGAATTGCTGGATCACGTGGTAGTTCTATTTCCAGTTTTTCCAGAAACTTCCATAATTTTTTTCATAATGGATGTACTAATTTACATTTCTACTGACAGAGTATAAGAGTTCCCTCTTCTCTGCACCTTGCCAGCATTCGTCATTTTTTGTTATTTTGATAGTAGCCATTTTAACTGGGATGAAATGATATCTCATTATGCTTTTGAGTTGTATTTCCCTGATGATTAGAGATGTTGAGCAATTTTTCATATACCTGTTGGCCATTTGAATGTCTTCTTTTGATTTAGATTCTTTCACCACTTTTTAATTGAATTATAATCTAATGCCTTTTATTTCAGCCTGAAGAGCTCCATTTAGCATTTTTTGTAGGGAAGGCATGCTGGCAATAAACTCTTTCAGTTTTTGTTTCTCTTTTTCTCTTAAAGAATGGTTTTCCTTAACATAGAATTCCTGATTGACAGTCTTTTTCCTTCAGCATTTTGAATATACCATCCCACTGCCTCCTGCACTCCATGGGTTCTGATGAGAAGTCAGCTGTTTATCCTATTTAGATAAAGTTGCACGTGATGACTGCTTCTCTCTCACTGTTTTCAGGATTCTTACTTGCTAGCTTTAAACTGTTTAGTCATGAGGTGATTAGGTTTACATTTCTTTGAGTGTATTATATGTTGAGTTCATTGAGCTTTTTGAATGTATTGATTAATATTTTCCATCAAGTTATAGAGATTTACAGACATTACTTTAAAAAATATTTATTTGCTCTTTTTCTCTCCTCTCTTGTTGGATTTCCCATTGTGTGTGTATTGGTGTGTTTGATGGTGTCCTAAGAGACTCTGAGGCTCAGTTCATTTGCCTTTACTCTTTTTCTTCCTTTTTTGTTCCTTTGGATCTTTAATCAATTTAGCTATCTTCTAGGTAATTGATCCTTTATTTTTTTCTGCTCAGATCTGCTGTTGAGTTCTGCTTGCAAATATTTAATTATTGTGATTGCAATTTTCAACTTCACATTTTCTATTTGGTTTGGTTTCCCATCTTCTTATTAATATCCTCTATTTGATGAGATATTATTCTCATATATTCCTTTAGTTCTTTAAATGTTTCCCTTCAGTTCTTTGAACATACATTAAAAAGCTTACTTAAGTTCTTTGTCAAGTAAATACAACTCTGGACTTCCTCAAGGACAGCTTATTTGATTTTTTTTTTTCTATTTTCAGCTCATAATTTCTTATTTCTTTTTATGCTTCAAAGAGTTTTTATTTTTGATGTTTGTTGTAGTATGTTTGTTTACTGACTTTCTGGAATAATTCTGTAAAGTTTATATTCTTTATCATGGGTGTCTTTGTCATGCGAAGTCTCTGCTCAGTTAGCTTAGTCGTCTGCTGATGATTACACAGAGATTTCTTAGATGCCTGGAATCAATAATTCTCCAAATCTTTGTCAAGTGGCTCTGTGTGAATGTAAGTGCATACCTTCAACACTCATAAGTTTGCAACACTGCCTTAGCCTTCACTTCCTGCTTGTGCGGAGCATCAAGGTAAGCCACAGATGAGAGGGTAGGGCTTTTCACATCTTTCCTGAACATGTACATTGCTCTGGGAATGCACAAAACCCTACATCCATGGCATTTTAGATTCCCATGAATAAGTCGGAATGTTTCCAAATCTTCTATGGACATCCATTCCACAGCATTTCTTTTTAACTTTTTGGTGAGCCTATTATGTGCCCCAACTGTTATCCACCAGTTTAGGCAGCTGTGATGTTCAATATTTGTCTATTTTTTTTTTTTTAATCAAATCCTCCTCTATCCCCAGGAAAACGTTCTTCACACTATGCACCTTAATAAAGAAAGACTTGCAAGAGGCATTTTCCAAGAAACCACAAGGCAGGTCAAATAATAAAAGTTCTCTTGGAATGGGGCATTGAAGGCACTTCAATCCTTTTTTGCTTTCTCTAGTGGCTACTATAATATTTACTTTCACTGCAATCATAGGCCATTGGTTATCAAAAATAGCAAAAAGCTGTGCAGCTGGTAGATATGGGAATGGGGCAAGTTATCTTGCTACAAACTTGCTTAGAGATTCAGCTTTTTTTTTTTTTTTAAATAAATGCTCCCTGGTTTTCTGCAACCCTTTCATTAATTTCCAGAATTCTGAAAAAGTGTATTCTGATAATTATTTTTGCTAGTGTTCTCATTGCTTTTGTGGAGGAGAAAAGTTTCTGAGGTCTTTACTTCACCATTTTTATTGATATCACTTCTAATAAATTCTTAATGTTATTCCATCACTGAATTCCTGGACTAAGTTCAATGTACAGTCTCTACACAGTGCTGTATTTGGATTCTTAAATATTTCATTTAAGATATTTTGGATCCCTTTCTCATGATGTCCTTATTAGATATTGAATAATGGTTTTCCAATTTTAATTGGAGATAGTAACCAAATAAGAGTTTAATATCATCCTGTGTCAATATACATCCAGCCTAATTGTCTATCTACAATTCTGTGTGATTAAAATGGATGTTCTGAACAATGGCCATTACTTCTGTAATAACTACGTCTTTATAAGAACAGACATGCATTTCTTAACATAGGAATATAATCTGAGAAATGTGTCATGAGGTCATTTTGTGTTTTTATGAACATTATAGAGTATGTTTACACAAACCTAACTGTTTCAGCCTACTATAGGCCTAGGCTATATTATATGACTAAGCCTTTGCTCCAAGGCTACAAACCTGTACAGTATGTTACTGAACTGAATACTGGAGGCAATTGTAACACCATGGTAAGTGTTTATGTATCTAAACATAGAAAAGTTAAAGTGAAAATATTATATTGCATTTTATGGGATGACTGTTGTATATGCAGGCTGTCATTGACCAAAATGTTGTTATACAGTGCATGACTTTAGTTTTATTAAGGGACTTATGAAGAATGAGTTGCTAGACTTTAGATGCATTTTTATGAGATGATGACATAAATATTTTCCAGCTAATTTTATCATAACACTCAACTTCACAAGCTTTTGACTTAATCAAGAGTTTAATGGGCTCTATAAAGCTTACTGTATCAGTCTATATAAAGCTCACCAGCACCCACGACCAAGTCACTGAGAATACTTAAAAGTACTGAGCACCACTTCATGTTGCATATAGGTTTCTAGATCTTTTCCAAATTTCAGCTCTTACCTTTTGAATTACTACATCTTTTTGATACATAATACCTTTTTTGACAACTTTTTAATATGGAAAAAATGAAATTACTTTATCCTAACAATTTTATATCACATCATTTGAAAATATACTAGGAAATTTTATTATAAGATTGGGGGTCCCCGATATTTATCCAGCTATCTATAAATCCATCCATCCATTGTCCCCTTCTCTTAAAAAATATTGAACATTAACCATGTACCACATATTCTATGAATCAATGGTTAGTCATATAAGGATAACACACTTTCTTTATTTTCGAGGAATACACAGACAATTTAAAAAGCAGGTACATAAACAAAATCTTGTAAGGCTTTGGAATAAGTGCCATACTTTGGGTGACCATGTAAGTTGGTTTGCACAGAACAGCCCTAGACTATACTTATTGTCATAATGTAATTGTTAATCGCAACTTCCCTGAATTTAATAAAAGACCCAACTTGAATGATTAAATATTCTACCTGTCTATAATGTCTAAAATGTTATGAAAACAAAATGGAGAGGAAATGGACTATAATTTTGGAAAAGTGTAATATTTATTCTCTAATTTTTTTCCTCTATTTCTCTGTATACTTGCTAAATTTTGCCTCTTTTGCTACACCATCTTAGAACTTGGCTGATTCAGTAATTTTTTATTAACCAACTGTCTTCTGACTTTATTTTCTCTTCCCTGAAGGTCTGGGATTCATCAAAGTCAGGATTTAATCACATAGGCTCAGGCCAGACATACTGTAAGAACGCATTCTATTTGTTATTTGACTCTGCCAATGCACATAAATCTATTCTGACTTAAGACTGCTTTGTGTCAGAGGCAAACATCCACAAAGGAGTGTCCTATCTTTCTAATGGGGCCTTGGCTGAGATCACCAGATGCATCTGCTGGTGGGTACTTGGTTCCCATCCAGACGCAGATTCCTAAAATAAAACCACAAAATCCAAATCTTTACACTCATGGAAATTTTAATACAACCCATCAAATATATTACATTTTCTTTGTGTCTTTTTTTTTAATTGCAGTGTTTCAGAAAGGATAAAAATAATCTATTGCCGACTTTTTTTTTTAATCCTTCAATAAAATCAGAAGATGTTGAATTTCCAGGTGTCCTTAAGATGTATGAGTTGAGTAGGGCACTGTAAACTGGGATACTTCTTACACCAAATCTGTAAGGTGAGCAGGTAGACACATGACAACAATTTTGGGAGTTGGAAGTCTCCCTCCTTATAATACGCTTGAAATATTTATGATAATACTTAGTTTATTCCTTGGATTGAAAGTTACTTTTACCTCCTATGTGAATTTATATTTTGTACTTGTTTAAATTGTTCATATTTGTGTTTTTGAATAGGTAATGCATACATATAATGGAAAATACAGACATTATATAAAATATTTAGAAAACATTTTTCAATCCACCTCTGACCTCAGCCATTCTCCTTACTATAGAGAACAAACATTTTCTGTCTTTCAGATGTTTTTATAAATATTTTATGCATATACTGTCAAATACATACATACATACTTTTGTATATTACCTCACTTTTAATAAATAGAGCCTTCTGTTTCATTTAAAATTTGTCTTGGAAATAATTTTATATCATCACAGAAAGAGCTATATAATTCTCCTTTCAGGCCAAATAGCTTTTCAATGTGAGGATACCTCCTACTTGCCTACTCTCTATTGTTGAAAGTTTAGGTTATTTCTAAATTTGAAATGCAACGACTCAATGTGTAACCTAGAGCATATATAATTTCACACTTGTGTGACTAGATGTGAAGAATTCTTCTAGTGAAATAGATGGTTAAAAGAGGACTTTGTGCATTTGTAATTTTGTTAGATTCTGTGATGGATGATGGATTTGTATCAGCAATGTATGATACTGTACATTTAACCATATCTTTGCCAACACTGTGAGCCATCGAGTCTTTTAATCTTTACTAATGTAATACGTAAAAAGTAGTATTGCAAAGTAGTTTAATTTTATTTTATTCTAAGTAAGACTGACTATATTTTTAAAGTTTGTAAATATTTAAAATTTTTTCCTTCTGTTGTTCTTTCGTGTTCCGTGTATTGTAGATTTTTACCTTATAGATCTATAGGGTTTCTGTGTATATTCTTTAAAATTAGCTCTTTTGATATGATTTGAAAATAGTTTTCATAGTTTGTCATTGTCCTTGTGACTTACCTATGAAAAATATTTAAAAATTATTTATTTATCAATATTTTTTTGAACATCTTCTGGATTTTAAATTGTAGTTAGAAAGGTCTTTCTCACTCTGAGGTCATGTATCAATTCTCAAATATTGCTACAGTTTTAAAAATCTATTTATTAATTTACATGTAAATGTTTGCTTCATTTGAAACTTCATCTGAAGAAAATTATCATTTTCAATGTAGTTTTTCAACATAGTTTTATTAAATAATCCAATTTTCCCCTTTAAACATAGGTGCCTACTTTATCACATACTAAATTCCTTTCTGTATTTGGAGCTATTTCTAAATATTTTCATTCCATCCCAATGATGTATCTTTATTCTTCACGAGCAAAATTCTCATTAGTTTAAATATTTTATACTTATAAATTTTAATATCTGCTAATTTTTTCTCAATATTTTTCCCTTTTCTTATTTTCTCTGCCTATTCTTGCTTGTTTAATTTTCCATATGACCTTGGTATCAGCTTGCATATGTGGTTAATATTTTAATTATAATCACGTTAAATTTAAAGATTATCCTATATAAAGCTTTTATTGTTATAATGTTGACCCTTCCCATTAAAAATTTCTAATGTGAATTTCCATTAGTCTTTTTTCGAGTCAGGAGAATTTTCAAGTTTTATCCATATATGTCTTGAATATTTCTTAATACATTTATTAAATATTTCAACATTCTTGTGCTAGTGGAAATGGAAAATTATACCTTTTAAATTGTTGCTGTTTTATATATGAATGTTATAGATTTCTATGCATCGATATCCACTCACCTGGTGGAATTCTACTATTTGTTATTGATTTTCAGTTGTAGTACTGTGTTTTTTTAATGATATAAAATAATATTGTCTGAAAGTGGACATAATTTCATATCCTTTGCCTTTCCCTGCTTTATAACTGAATTGATAACACCCCAAAAACAATGCTAAATAATAATACTGACAATGAATAACTTACCATATATCATATCATCTTATTTTATGTTTTAATATAATTCTATTCTATTAAAATTTTAAAAATCAAGAATGGATAATAAATATTATCAATTTCTATATAATGATCTGTCGGAATTACCTATATTTCCTTTTGAGCTACTAATATGTTTAATTATGTCAGAGGTTTTCTTTTTTATTAATTTTTTTTACCATCTTTGCATTTCCTAAAATAAATTCCACTTGGTCTTCTTGTATTAGTTTCTTTAATGTGCTAATGGCTTCTGTTTGTTAATATTTTACTTAAGATTTATTATCAATGGTCATAGTGAGATTTGCTACATTTTGTATTGCAATGTTTATTGTTGTTGCTATAATAGTTTTAAATTGTTATCCTCATTTCACATAAGGAATTTAGAAGTTTTTTCTTTCTTTGCTTTAGAAAGATTTAAATAGCATTAAGTTACCTTGTCTTAAGAGATGTTGTAGACATCTTAAAATTGTCTTTGCCTGGTGCTTTTATAGAAGTAGCTCTTTGACAACTTTTTTTCTTTTTTATGATTGTCTTTTCTAATTTTCTATTTCCTTTAGAGTACGTTTTGATAATATAAATATTTCTCCAAGGCCAGATGGCTTTGCTGATAAGTTCTGTCAACTAGAGATGAAAATGATCAGCAATACACCAGCTCAGAAAATCGGGATGGTATGAACACTTCCCAACTCATTTTATAGAGAGATATAACTTATTAATTGTGTCATTTAGGTCATGTGTATCATTAGGGATTTTAAAAATTATCCATTTTACCTCTCATAGAATGAGATTAGTGCATTAAAATCTTTTTCCAATTTATCTCTCTTTCATCATCATATATTTTAACTCCTATAATCTTTGCTTCATGATTATTGATGCCATCTTATTTGGTATCCACATCTGTAAATTCTTTATTGTAAATTTCATCCTTAAAAGATTGAAAGTGCCCTTCTATGATTGATATAATGCCTTTTAAAATAATTTATCTTTATCTGAAATAAAGGTCACAGCCACTCTTCCTTTTTATTTGTTTGTTTGCATTTTGGTGGCATTTCTTGCAAATTCTATTATTTACTTTTCCAACTCACTTTGCTTTAGATTGTGTCTCATGAATAATGCAAAGAATTTTTTACTTTGTAAGCTAATATGAATGGCCTCTTCTTTTACTGAGTATAAGCCATTCGTATTTATTCATATGGCATATATGAGTTATCTCAAATTATCTTACAATCTACTTTCCATTTTAATAGCTTATAAAAATCTTTAATGTGGCTCTTGCTTTGGTATTTGATGTCTATTTTCTTTGGTATATTTATTTTGCCATAAGGGTTACTATTATAACTATATCATTGTGTAATCTCCTGAGCAATCTATTTTTTTGGATAGTCTGTATTATTAATACTTCTCTATTACCCCACATATCTTGTTTGCCCCTCCATATACACTTTCCAGCTTTCTGCATCCTCTCTTTGATCCAGAAGTCTGACCCTTATGGACCTTATGAATAAATTCCTATCACCGTTGTTTTCTGGTCGGGCTCAGCCAATAATGCACCCTGGCAAGAAATAGGATGGAGGAAGAAGAGAAAGGCTGTGTCCCATGACTTATTATCATTGTTCATTTTATTGGGACCAATTCTATGCAATTCTCCATACTCCTGGATTATAGCAATGTTGCCTCTTTCATTCTTTCTAGGCTAGGAATAGTAACCCCGATTTCCATTCTATTCTTTGTGATTTCACTAAACACACATATTGTAAATTGTCCCTCTAAAAATAAGCCTACCTCACATTTTCCTATTTCAGGAGTGCCATCTCTTTCCTGCTGGGCCCCCGAATGACATGCTTATTATAAGCGATGATAAAGTTAGCATAATTCCTTCTCTCTTCTCTCCCTCAGTCTCCTATAATGCCAGATTTTACTTAATTATGATTTTTCTTAATGTCTACCATCATGCTATTAACTGTGATTGCAACTCCTTATTTGAGTAGTCAGCTTTAACTTCTAAACTCTGATTTCCTTGCATTAAAAATGAAGAATTCTACACACTTCACTTCCAATCATCTTTCACCTCCTTCCCCCACCTCCAAGTGTTCATTAGTTATAGGTTTTCTACATAGTGCATATGTTTACATCCTATTTTAATAAACTAATTGCCATATTTTTAACTTGTTATTCTATTAACTAAATTCAATCCTTACAACTAGATGTTTTACTCTAGTTTCATAATTATTTTTTATTTGGCTGAAGTTCCACCTCTAGTACATTTCTTGAATATCGCTTAGAATGATTGCCAGATAATATAAAAGATGCTCAGTTAAATTTTGAACTTTATAAAAACAAGTAAATTTTTAGTATAAATGTCCCAAGTATTGCATGGGCATTTTTGTTTGCCAAATCTGGCACCCTTATGTCTGGCCTATGGTATGTACTCAGTAAGTGTTAGCTATTCGGATAATTTGGAGTTTGTGACAATGATAAACCTATGTTTTAATGGGGATTATTTAGGTTCAGTTTTTCCTGGAACACAGGGTGCACTTTCAACATGTACTCACAGTCAAATTGGTATTAACTCATCAACACTTAAGTGCACATATAGAAATAACATGCATCGGGTGTCGGGCAGATGGGAGTGGGGAGCAGGGGATGGGTATATTCACACCTAATGGGTGCGGTGTGCACTATCTGGGGGGATGGACATGCTTGAAGCTCTGACGAGGGTGGGGCAAGGGCAATATACGTAACCTAAACATTTGTACCCCCGTAATATGCTGAAATAAAAAAAAATTAAAACAACAACAAAAACATGTTATTCAAATTTTCTTTTATTTCCAGTACTGTTTTCTTGAATTATCTACTTGCTGCAAAGTAGGTTAAAGATGAGTGCAAATTCTTTGCAATTCCCCACCAAAATTGAGTGATGGGGAATATTATCCTCCCCTTGAATCTGGGCTAGTTCCCTCTCTCTCTGTTTTTGATCCACAGAATGTAACAGAAGTGAGGTTGTGCAGTTTCTGAAGCCAGGCCTCAAAAGATTTGTAACTTCTGCTTTCACCCTGCTTGGAACACTCCCCCTTGGAAGCCAGCTACCATGGGATGGTCAGATGGTCAGACTACTCTTGGATGAAGCCCAAATTAGCCATATAGAAAGACAGACATGTGTAAGAGCTGAATATATTTAGAACACCTAATTCAGCCCTGGCAGCCGCTGACTTCAGTTGACAGGAGTGAGAACAAAAGAGCTCCCCAGCCCAGCCCATCCTGATTCCCACAGAATGTGAGTAAATGAGATGGTTTGTGTTTGACACCGCTAAGCTTTAGGGTAGTTTGTTATGCAGCAAGGAAATTATTGTAATAGACTTTTAAGAATTTGGGTACTCAGTTTTACAAATATGTAATATCCTTTTGTTTCTATTCTATATCCAGCACTTTCTATATCATTCTTTTACCATTTCTTTATTCATTATGATTGTTTCATTTTGCTCACTTTATTTTTTATTTCTGTGATATATGATCATTATTGCATTTTTAGCATTGTCTGTTTCTTCTCCTTGTCCTTTCAAATTTATGTTAATTTCCGTAACAGTTAATTTTTTATATTATTTATCTTACGCTCCTCTCCCGAACGCTGTCTACTCACTGTTAAGCTCTTCTTGCTGTTGCCAGTTGCCTCCCTGAACTACTGTACTTTGTACTTTTGTGTTTCGTTCAGAGAAGCAATAGCTTTGTCGATTAAAAAAATTATGGTGAAATTTGGCCACGATTTTTGTCTTTACCTAGGTTTTCTTCCATTCCATTATAGTACAGCTGTGCAGGTTTTTCTGTAATCAAAATTTTTTACATCTATGTTCATCTGGGATATTGGTATGTAGCATTCTTTTTGTGTGTGTGTTCTTGTCTGGTTTTGGTGTCAGGGTGATACTGATCTTGTAGGACAAGTTAGGGAGAATTACAACTTTCTTGATTTTTTGGAACAGTTTCAGAAGGATTGGTATTATTTCTTCTTTGTACCTTTGGTAGCATTTGATTGTGAATCCATCTGGTCCTAGGCTTTTCTCTGTTGGGAAGGATTTTTTTTTTTTTTTTTTTTTTTTTTTTTTTTTTTTTTTTTTTTTTTTTTTTTTTTTTTTTTTTTTTTTTTTTTTTTTTTTTTTTTTTTTTTTTTTTTTTTTTTTTTTTTTTTTTTTTTTTTTACTGATTCAATCTTGCTACTTGTTATTGATCTGTTTGAATTTTCTATTTCTCCCTGTGTCAATCTTGGAAGGTTGTATGTTTCCAGAGGTTTATCCATTTTCTCTAGGTTTTCCAGTTTGTGAGAATATAGTAGTTCGTAATAGTCTCTGATGATCTTTTGTATTTCTGTGGTATCAGTTGCAATGTCTCCTTATTCATTTCTTGTTTTTATTTTGTTTTTTTAATTTGGATCTACTTTCTGCTTGGTTAGTCTAATTAGTGGTTTATTAATTTTGTTTATCTTTCTGAAGAACCAACTTTTCTTTTTATTGTTTTTTTGGTCTCTATTTCATTTAGTTTTTCAGTGACCTTTATTATTTCTTTTCTTCTATTAACTTAAGGTTTGATTTGTTCTTACTTTTCTAGTTCCTTGAGGTCCGATGTTAGGCTGCTAATTTGTAATCTTTGTACTTTTTTGATGTAGGCTTTTAATGCTATAAACTTCCCTCTTTGCATTGCTCTTCCTGTATCTGACAGGTTTTGGTATGTTGTGTTTCCATGAAGTTTATTTTTAAAAGCAGATATTTTGGTATGTTTAGATTTTTATTTTAAAAACCCCTTATGTGGAGGAAACTTTAATAAGCAAAGAACTTACAGAGAATAAGAGTACATAAAGGGAGATGTTGACATTAGATAAAATTAGGAGTAGTTTATATACTAAAACAGGAAAAAAAAGAAGAGTATGCATACAAGTAGGGGGGTAGATTTGTTGGTGGGAAATTGTAGTTGTTTAGGTGTTCTTGGTTTTATATTTTATATGATATAATAAGTGTAACCATCAACCTAGACCAAATGAAAGGAAGAAAATACTGCATATTTGAGATGAAAAAAGAGCAAGCATAGTGAAGGATCTGAGAGAATACATCATTTTAAAAGAAAACTTTGATGGAAAGAAGGGAATCATTGGTTTTAAACATGGGCTGGGGAAAAAATGGGTAAGTCTTCTTGTATAGCCAGAGGTTAGACTGGAGAGAGAAAAATAGTTGTGCAAATGGGAAAAACGGTATACTGAGATTACGTGCAAACTACGTTCATCGTTTTACTCATCTTGACTTTACAAACTGCAAATAGTTATCTAGAGAAAAAGTTAGTGTTTTGGCAAACTTTGGGGAGTATGTAATGTGTGGCACCATTCTCTGAACTATCTGAATGAATTGAAGAATTTCAGACATATTATTTGGGTTCATTGGTTTCCATGTATTTATTAGCTGCTCTCACTTTGTGTTATTGGTTTATGGGAAAATACCAAATTAGCTAAGACTGTTAAGTAGGACTAACAGCAATGTCAGTCTGTGTCAAATAAAAGAGAGATACATATAACTAATAATTAATCCACCATTGGTAGAGATCCAGTGTAGTCAAGGTGCACTTCAGACACGGTGTTCAAAATGCAATGAATTAAGTTGGAAAGAACTAAGAAAGGTAAATATCTCATCCCAAAAGAAAAGGAGAGATTCAAGGCTTATGAAACGTCAAAGCCACCTGAAGAGCAGGGGAATTTGGAATGTAGGGTTATTAGTGTTAGAGTAATAATGTGACGATAGGCTTGCATGTTCTCTGTTATGTCCTCTCCTTGGAGATGAACATGGTAAGAGGTGGAGAATCAATAGAAAAGAGGATGGCCCCAACGCTGGGAGAAAGGAGTAGTCAGAAGTTACACTATTATTGGAGCAAAGGTCACAAGATCGTGGTTTTGGACTGAACAAACCCACTGATGAACTTGCTAGTGCTGAACAATGTTTAAAATAAACTGATTTAGTTTATAACATCCTCAAACTTCGAGATTTTACATACAAATCTATATTTCGAGTTTGAATTTCTGTTTGAGAATAAGTAGCTGGAGCTCAGTAGCTGCTGTCAAACTTAAGAAGATTGCGAACTGTCTCCAGTCTTCCATAGTTCCCACCCAACCAAATTCTCTCTTGTTTTGGGTTTGTTTCCTATCCCTGGTTTATAGAAACACACGGAATTAGAGAAGGATTGGAAGTTGCTAGGAGGAGAAAAAACACTGTTTTAGAGAAATGCTTCTGAACTAGTAACATGTCTTTGCAGAGGGTATAAAAAGAGGTGAGAAGTCACTGTTTCATATGTTTCCTGCTAAACTCACTATATACAGAAAGGAAAGAAACTAACTTTGACCCTGGGTCAGAGTGCAGACATGAAAGTAATAGTCTGTGCCATCACAGCCTGCTGTGCACGTTGGTTGCTAAACAATCCAGATGGTAGGGGAGAAGGGTATAGAGGGGCAGGAGGAAGGTACACGAATGAATTTGCTCAGATTCACATGACGCAAAAATGATAGCCATACAGCAATGCAACTGATTCATAAAGACATTATATCAAGAAGAGCTGGTTGCACTGAAGATGAGCATCTGCTCTGAGCACAGCTTTATTACTGGGATGTTGTTGTTCTCTTTGGTCTAGTAAATTCAGTAATTTCTGCCAGTTCTACCTCAGCCTCCTAAAAGTTTTATGGGATGAGCCAACAATGGGCATACAAATGCAAAACCTCTCCTGTTCCAAGACAACATCAATGAACAAATAAGGAGGAAATGCAGTTGTTCATTCTAAGTATATCTGAGAGATTTTAAAGGGCAATGTCTCCCACCATTGCATCTATTTTGAAGTAGCTGTACATGAGGTTATAATTGGAAGCTCTTTTTTGTAACCTATTTATTTAGAAAATGTTCTAAATATGATGAGGAGGATTTCTACAAAAACGGTCCATAAAATATTGGTGGTCGTTGGCTCCACTAGACCAATGATCCTGAACTCTCCTAATATCTGGAGCTATGTGACGTGGTCAGGCCATTTAGTTTCTGCATGCCTCACTTTTTTTAATCTAGAAATGAGTGATAATATTTTATATAGCTAGCATATAAAGTTGCTATTAAATTCCAGATTATAATAATGTACATACAACTCTTTAAATAACATGAAATATTCAATGAATAGGTGGATAATTTATTATGCTTGAGTTTTGGTATTACGAATAAACTGTTAACTGTGTGAGTAAAGGAATGGTAAATACATTCTAAGTATTTTTTGTTGTTGTTGTTTAAAGGTACAATTATATGCTGTAAACTGTACAGATCTTAAGTGCACAGCTGGATGATGAGCTTAAAAAAATGTTCACAATATTTTAACCAACACCACAGTAAAGACAGAGAGCATTTCTATCATGCTAGAATATTTGCTATGACTCAGGAATTCCACTTTCATTTATATACTCGAGAAAAATTAATCATCTATCCAGAACAACAGCTTTACAGAATGTCATATTAGCTTTGCTCATAATAATAAAAAACTAGAAACAATCAAATATCCAACAATAGGAGAATGTACAAACAAATCATGGCATATTCATATAATAAAATAATATTCACTGATAAAAAGGAACTAAACATCAATACATATAACAGTATGAAGGAATCCTTTCAATATTGAAAGAAGTCAAACACAAAGAAATGATTCCATATGAGTAATTCTTGAGGTTCTAAAAATAAAATAGTGATGATACTCAACCCTCTTTAGCTATGAGATTAATGCAGAGCAATAAATGTTCTGACTCACAGAAAGAAAGGGGGAGGTATCTGAGCATACCTACTTCTGCTTATTTTCTCCTTTAAATATAAGCATCTTTTCTGTTTTAATCTGTGTTGAATTTTGTGATTTGGGGTATATTTTTTCTGATGAAAATGTTGAAATTATGAGAGATAAGAAAAATTAAGTGTTAAATATTAAATGCATCATGAAAGCAAAACACAAATAATCCCTAGACAAAATGAATAATTCAACTTAGACCTTCCTACCATTTTGAAGTATAAACAATATGTAATAAAAATCTATTATTGAGTGACTGCTACATGAATTTTGAATAAAAACAATTTTAGCATGGTTTTCACTATACTTATTCATCATAAATATACCAGCAAGAGTCCCTTAGGAATGCCTTCCACATGCACACTTTCATTGTAACATGGTACATTCTAAGTATTTTTTTGTAAAGTATTTTCTAAGTAAAGTTTGTCAAAATTTACTTGACACACTGGGATTTCTTGATAATTTTTATGGACTATGATGTAATGTCTGAGTGGAAAAAATTATCACTGATTATTATTTACCTGATAGATTAATGACTCCTCAGTATCTTCTATGTTCCATTTATGCTGACAATTCATGCAAAGTCTCTGACCAAGATGCTAACACTGATAGGGTATTATTAAAGGGTATTATTATGAGGGAAGTAAAAAGTGATTGTTCTGGCCTCACATTAAAAAAATAGCTTCAGTTGCCTTTGTACAACTTTGCGGATGGCTTAAAAAGTTAATGACGTTGTGTACCTCACATACAAACACGTTGTTCTTTGATTATAATTTGTTAAGTGACTGAGCTCTTTCTTGTTCAACAAAGATCACAGAATATATTTAAAGGTGTGTAAAGGATTATTTAGGAATCTTCTTCTTGAGGAAACTTAATACATTGCATTGCTGCATCTCAAGTCATGATCTACTTCTCTCTCTGTTCCACATGCCTTTTCGTCTTTATTTGTATTACATTTTTGTTTTTTCTTGCTGGGATTAGAAGAGGTAAAAGTAAACACTGGTGATTGTAGCTGGTATCACTACTCTTATTTTACACTATGGAGACTTCAAAAATAGGAGAATCTTAAACTGATATAAAATGATCGATTTGCTAGAGCACTCGAATACTCTCAAAGAGTCTTTTTTTTTTTTTTTAAAAAAAAAAGGCCAGACATCTCTAAGTATCTTTAACTATTCATAATTGGCTCCCTGAGGAAATATTTTTACATGGACTCTTCCTAAAGAACCCTTGTATGGAATCTGTCCTTACAATAACCTTCAATCATTTTAAACATGTTTATGTGGCTCTACTCCAGAGTCAAGCTTTCTTTAGAGTGAGTGTAAATCTCATTGTAAACCTATACCTTCAAATAAACCAAAGTAGCATATTTCTTCCCAGTTTGCCTTCAATTCCTCAAACTCTTTCTGGAAAGGCTTGAGTATTTTGAGGCCAATAACACATGAAGAAATTATCTTCAGGAATGAACTTCTTCCTTTATTTTGAAATCTCTTCCGCTTTTATTTTAGTGATCATTTAGAGGTTATTATCTCATAGAGTTTTTAATCTTCATATTGATAATTGTATGTCATTTTCTCTCATTAGAAAAGCTTTCTGATATCATCCCATAGTGCACTACCATCAAATTGCATGCCTAGAGCATTTTTTTCAGATATATGTATTTGTGAATTAAATATGCATTCACATAATATGTTGTGGTTTGTATTTATTCACTTCCTGTGTTTTTATAGGTTTTGCAACACTGTCACAGAAGTTTTTGCATAAGAGTTGAGTTTGTATCTCATATTTATTTTATCCTGTGTAGTTAAGTCCTTCCAACATTTTGCATTCTCACAGTACACTTAAGCAATGATATATTAGCACATTGTGAATTAACACATAAGGCTGCTTCCAGTAAAATGTCTAGGGGCTTCAACCACTCAAGAGCAATGTATTGTACCAGGCACTACTCTGCAAGCTGGAAATACAGCAGTGAACAACATAGGCAAAGATCCTTTCATTGTCATGTTTACATTATAAAGGTGGGCACTATACAATGATCAAATACATAATATGTCTATAAGCATAACTAGGCAAAAAATGAAGAGTGACGGGACAGTAAGTTAGTGCCATTTTAGGTGGGGTCATCTGAGAAAGTTCTCTGAGAAGGTGGCTTTAGAAAAGACCAAAAATTGAGCTAATTGTGGGAATGGGCTTTGGAGATATTTGAGAGAAGAACATTACAATCAGAGGGAATAGAAAGTACGAAAGCAAGAGAATTAACATAAAGTTCAAGAAATTGAGAGAAGACCAGGGTGGCTGAAGTGGAATGGTTGAGGTGATAATGAGAAGAGATTTGGCTCATATTTTAAAAGAATTATTTTAGCTTCAATGGGAAGAATAGAAAGGAGGGACACAAATGAGAAATCTGGGAAACCAGATAGGAAGTTCAAACAGGAGATCATGGTGACTTATCCAGGGCATCTAGGGTGTCAGTGGTGGAGGTGGTAATACATGATCAGCTTCTGGATATAGTTTGGAGACTGAATTAATGGAATTTGATGATGGACAGGTTATTATATCTTTTATGTATGAGAAGCAATGTTTGTGGAAATTAGCCAGAAACAAATGGATAAAAAGTACAACACTAAGAATGTTGAAAATATTCTAGTTTTTTATTTGGGTAGAGGGCTCATGGGTTCTCACTTAAAAATTATGCTTAAAAACTTATTTAAGTGTCATGCATCTTTTTTATGTGTGTAAAATAGCACATGCAATTTAATATTTAAAAAGTTGAGTATATGGCTTAAGATTACCAAGCTAGTATGGAGAAATGTGGAAAGTGTATACGGAGGGCAAATGGAAATTATCTAACACATCTTACCTTAGTATCTACTAAGACCCCATTAGTATCTACTCATCCTTGATCCATACATCAATTACCATATCATCATGGAGTGATATCAGTTTAATCATAATTCCATCTAAAACCAAAAATGTTAGCAGTCATGTTCATACAATGGGAGAAAATGGAGAAACATAAAACAATAAATTAACATAAATCATAGCTTCCCCATGTGCTGGCAATGTAAACTTTTTCCTGAATGCATCAATGGAGTCATACTTGTATTCTTCCAGCACTCATTCCATTTTGCCCATAACATCTGCCAGCATATCAACTCAATGGCATTTTTTATCTGTTGGGTGACACAGCATTTCATTCCCGTAGAATCTGAGTTCTTAGTGGTCTTCTCTTTATTGGGTTGCTGTAGTTCCCCGCTTATTATGAGAATTGGGTGAGGAAATACTACGCATTTCTTGGATGCAAACAGTGCTGCTATGTCCATTACATAGCATCAATACAATTAGCCCTGGTAATCGTGACCCTTCACCCTGACCAGTAAAGTGACCCCCTTCTCTGAAAGTTCATTTACCGTTATGTAGAAACCAAAATGGTCAAAAAAGATGGTAGCTGCATCCAAATCACTTGAACCATGACGATGTTTGGTATTAAAAACATCCCTTCTTTGGGTTTTAGGGTGTCTAAACCCATGGAGCTCAAGGCAACAGTGACATGATTAGACATAGATTCTTCAAATGGATTGATAAGAATAATAGGAAGAAAAGCCCACCTTCTTCTTTTGTTATCTGGGCACATAAGGAGAAGATAGAGCCATACTTTGGCTTTTGTTTTTTGTTTTTTTTTTTTTTAGCTATATTATTTTCTTTTTTTTTTTTTTTTCAGGGTATTGTGAGGGTAAAAGCATTATGGTTATACTTTATGTCTTTGCCTCACCCAAGCGAGGGTTAAAGGCATGTCCTTCCCCCCTACAATGCTCCCCGTGTCCTTTAGTTGCGTGTTTACCCCCCCATCCTCCTAATCCCTGAAGAGTATTACTGCCATGTGAGCACCCTAGTGTTGATCAGTTAGTACCAATTTGATGGCAAGTACAAGCGGAGCCCATTCTTCCTATCTTGTGGTGCCTCACTTTGGATAATGGGCTTAAGTTTAATCCAGGAAAATATAAGAGGTACCAGATCACTGTCGTTTCTTATGATTGAGTAATATTCCATTGTATACATATACCAAATTTTAATAATCCACTCATGAATTGACGACACTTGGGTTGTTTCCACATCCTTGCAATAGTGAATTGTGCTGCCATTGTTTTAAGAGGTATACTGTATCCTGTACAACAGCAGCCCACACTCAAGGGTTATGTGTCAGCTGGTGCCATAGGTAAGCCTTCAGCAGTGCATTCCCCTGTTCTGTCAAGCCAAAGGCTCTCAGTAGAGGGATGCGCCAATGCATTAGGAGTAATAAATCCTGTAAGCATAAACCCACTGCTTCTTCCTTTTCCTTAAAATCTATCCTTCAGCTAATATATCTTTAGCCAAAGAAGTCAAAGCACACCCAGTATTCACTTAACCTTTGTATATCCAACTTCTAAAATTAGATGTGCTGTGCTATTTGTCCCAAGAAGTGTTTTGTTTTCACCACTTTAATTAACTGCACATGGCTATGTGAGGCTGGTAATGATATGTAACAACACAAAATTTGTCCTAAGTCTTCCTCTTTACAACTTAAAAAATTTGGCATAAGTACATTAGCACAAAATCTACTATAAAGGGGAGTTTAAGGTCAATTGCTTTAAAATCTTTAGTTGTTAAGTAACTGAAGTTTTTTTTTTTTGTTTTTGTTTTTTTTTTTTTTTTTTTAGCAAAAAGATTAAGGAGGAAAATTAGATCATACATCTAATTCAGCATAGGAATTGAACCTGAAAGGGTTCTGGACCACACGGTTTCAAGGCATTTTAGAAGTTGAGTTTCTCCATTCTCCTTTGCTTTTTTCTCTTAGAGTCTGAGGAGATCTTAATGGTAGTAATACAGGTTTTAGTTACAAAGACAATTATTAAAGTCCCTCCTTTCATGGTTAAGATGATGTGGATGACATTCCTTATACTTTTATGCAAATGTCCCTTTGTCGATAAGGAGTATAAAAAATAAAAACATGAAAACTGAGAGTACTTTCCCAAAATGAGTTGTAGTGTCTTACCACAGGCATCAAACATATGGCGAAATAACAATGAAAAGCTTAGGAAACTAACCCACACCAAGCCAGAATGATGTATGAATTGGAAGTAGTCCTATCACAAATACTTACCAGAACACACTTAGGTAAGGAATTGTAGGAGTGTCTTAGAGCTCTGTGTTTTACATGTGTCACAAGGACAAAAATAATAGCATAACGTATTTACAGATCCCCCCTTCTAGGGTTGTAGATAAAGTACAGGACAATAGTTAATTTTAATTTCAGATAAACAATGAATATAGTTTTTAATATAAGTATCTTATAAAATTATTTCTTTGGGACATACACTGAAAAATATGCATGTTGTTCATCTGAAATTTATATTTAACTGAGTGTCTTGTATATTTATTTGTAGAACCTGGCAATCCAATGTCCTTTTCCCCAAATTCTCCTAGGAAAATTCTTTTTATGGTCTACCAAACTCTTGGAATTCTATTATTCTCATTAGAATATTGGGTAAGAATGAAGTAATTGCTAAAAAAGGATACATTCACTTGGAGTAGAAAGAAGCTGAGGATTCCCCCTGAAGGACACGGTAGATCTGGGAAGGTGGGAGTTGGAGTAAGAATAAGAGGAGTGGAATAGAAGTAGATTGTAGCGGTGGACTGAAGCTTTGGCAGAAGACAGTTTGGGGAGTATGTGTCGTATTATGAGGGGAATTTATAACAGAATTGGGCCAAGATGATTTTTAGAAATTTTTGCTTTTTCTTATAAAACATAATTCTTCTTTTGGTGGCTCATCAATAGATTTTGGGAAACACATCACTCTTCCAGGTGTTGGTGGGAGGGATGTTAGGTGTTGGATTTTGTTTCTTTAACTTTTGACATCTACCTTGGATTGGCCAATTGATGGGCCAGTTTAATTTAGGTTATGTCACAATATCGTGTACATTGATCATTTTCGGAGCATTGGGACTATCTTGTCAAAGGCCAAAAATGCTTCCATACAGCTTTCAATAACATTGGAAAACAGTAATTTAATATTGACTGAAGAGTTTGGAATGGGTTGTGTAGTAAAAAAAAAAAAAAAGCCACTGAAAAACAACAACTCATTCTAACTAGTAACCATGAAACAGACAAGTGTCAACTTCTAAATTTAGGAAGTCATTTCAGTGAAAGATCCTTGTTGGGCGTGTGTTATATCTAGTTCTTACAGACTTACTTGTCAGTTCAATAGTTCTGCTTCAGGGATTCCCATTAAGTTCTTGAGTTACAGGCCCATGTCTGACTGCCCCTAATTATAACTGGAAAATGAGCTGTAGCTAACAATGTCATTTAGCTCCCCATTAGCATTTACATCATTGCAGTAGAGTTTTGAATTCCTGCCTTTGTGAGGGCCCTTGAAGCTTCAAAGCAGATTGTAAACTAAGAAATGACCAATAGTAGAGCCATTTTTCAGGCTAACAGTGTAAATCAACTTGTCTTTATGGGTTAAACAAAAGTAGGGTTTGTAAAGACTAAAAATACATTGAAGCCCAGTTTTAAAAGAGAGAGGAAAAAGCATCAAGAATAATATAATAAATATTCACACACCCACCATAAAAAAATTTTTAAAAAGGTTAACACTGCCACTCAGATACCTTTTTGATAAAAGATATAAAGTAGATAAAAGTATAATATTGGAACATTTGGTTACCATCTCTCCAGGAGCCACCACCATCAGAATTTTGGTGTATGGCCTTTGAACTTATGTTTTGCATCTATATGTAAATTCTGTATGGTAAATTGGACACGCATACATTGTATCATTTAATCATGAAGCATTTTCCAGTGTCTTCCTTGTCCCTCTATTCTGATGCTGTGGATATTTACTCTTCTCAAGCATCAGGCAAAATTTGGGTAGTCTATGACATTTCTGGCTACCTGTGGTTGAAACAGAATCAAATGGTTATTTAGAGGTGCTAAGTATTGTCTTAACTTAGTAATTAAAATTTTCCAGTCCCATAGGATCATTATAGTCCCATGTAATGGTCAAAACTCCAAACTTGATTTAATGTTGAAATTTCTCCCCACCCCTAGATTGGTCCAGGTGCTTAAGGAAAGTCTGAGGTTTGATGATGGGGGTGGAGAATGTGGTTTGCTTCTTTTCTCTTTCTGCCTTGAGTTTCTACAGGGCTTTCTTTGCTTCTTAACCTTGTGTCTGAGGCCTGCAGGGATGAAGAAGGTTGGGTAGGGAGGAGTTTTAAGGAGATGAGGAAAGTTCTGACTTAACCGATAAAGGTCTGTATCAACCAAGGCCCTGCCAGGAAACATATCCAAAAGGGGTAATTGCCAAGAGTTTAATGAAAGGAGCGTTTTCAAAGGAAAAGCGAAACGTCCTATGACTAATGACAGTGAAAAGCCACTACCATCCCCAAGTTCACCCCCAACAGCTTTGGCCTTAAGTAGAGGAGTATGGTCACATGTTCACTGCCACTCTGCAGCCCAGCTGCGAGGGAGCCAGGGGAATAAATAAACCAGATTCTTTCACTCCACCCTCCAATATCTTGTGATATCTTCCACTGGCTAAAACCAGCCAGCACCTAGAGGCTTGATGCAATCTAAATAGGTCAGCCTGAAGAGGCAGGCTTATAAAGCTAAATCATTCTCTTGTGGGTACTACGATGGGTCTTAAAATATTTTTCCTTTTCTTTCCCCTACCTCTGCCTAACCTATGGGGAATTTCCATCCACATTTTTTAGATTAGGGAGATTGTATCCTTATTACAGATTTTTTATGCCTCTTTCTTACATGCCTACCTATCTAGCTATGTGTCCATCTTCCCAATTCTGAATATGTTTATTCCTTGAGGGATGATCTTCCCTCTACCTGGCCCACACCTGGCCCAAGAAAATCACTCATGAATTCTTGGCCCTGAAATATGATGAGTGGAGGTACCAAACGGAGGAGCACTTTGCCTTCGCCCACCTTTGCATCAGGAGGTCCACTTGCCTCCATCCCTTTATGGGTTTCCAGGCTAGATTCAGAAATCGATCCCAAACCTTTGGGAGATGCATTAGTCTCTCTGATCATTCTACTTAAAGCCCTTCTCTTAAATCAGAGTACAGAGGGACTCACTTTATCTCATCCTGTTCTGTTTTTGCCTTTTGGTTTCTATTTCATTAATATCTTTGAATATTTAAAATGTTCTTAGCCTAACTGTCACTTTTAGAATAGTCTAATAATTTGGGGTTAAAATTATATAGTATCTCCCAAATGGTGGTTTTTAATTTTTGATCATGAATTAAACTTCACCGATAACTTATTTTCAGTAGAGTGCCCAAGTGACTTTACAGAGATGACTTCGTATTCGCCTCTGTCTGGCCTAATATGTTTTATTTATTACAGACTATGTTTATGCTCAGTGCTTGTCTTGAGATCCAGCACCACAAGAATGGTGTGTATTGGCCCTTGCATGGATGTCGCACAGTGGCTGGATTCAGTGTCCTTGTTGTTTACTTTATTTCTACCGATGGCCCAGAAGGATGGCAAGCTTCTGTGTTGCTTTTATGGGGCGCTAGGTAAGGATTTCCTACTCTAGTTTTTTGTATAGAGAAATTTTTTGAGATATCATATACAGCAATAGAATGTCCCTCCCATATTGGGGGTGAGATGGCAAGTCCTGGATTTTCCCTTCTGAATCATTGGCAAATCACTTTGATTTCAAGCTGTAATATAAATATTTCACCACTTTTTATCAAGACATTCCTGTATTTTGATTTCAACCTGTAATATAAATGTTTTGCCATTTTTTATCAGACATCTCTGTATGCTTAGATTATATGTGTAGTGGGTGACATATCAGCTTAGTCTGCTTTATTGACTACAGATCAGTAATTTTATAGTAGTTTGAAAGGAAAATTTTTTGGGTAATGAGTTGGGCATTTTCATTCTATGTAATTTTAGCGCTTGTAATTTCAGTAATGCAATACAGGCTGCATAACATCATAATTTCTAACTCAGTTTAATCCATTAAATAATAATTCTAAAATTTATGAAGATACTACAAATGTGTTTCAAGGAAGAACATTTTATTTGCATGGTAGTATGAAAGTAATGTTATATTTCCAAATATATTATATTGTACAAGCACAATTATATTCTACTATAAATAATTATTGGAAAAATCAATTCTTTCTCTTATACATAATAAAAATTAAAAAGAAGGAAAGCCAGTTTTCATTTTGTTTTGATCTAAGAATACCCATTTAGTTCTCTCAAGAAATTGATAGATATAGTGAAACATTTATGGGTAATATTTGTGGTCTTGTTTTTTTCGCTTATTTGATTATGTAATTTCAAACACATGAGACACCAGTCTTAAAAATGGAGAAGCAGATGTTTAGGTTACATATGTTTCCCTTGCCCCAATAATATGCTAAAATAAAAAAAAATATATTTGCCGTTCAGGGTTTTGGGAAACATTTGTTTGGTTTTAAACCAAACTCCAATGTAATGGAGGCTCAATAATATTACAATAATACTGCTTTATAAAAAAAATTAGAGACTACTATCTAAATATGATAAACCACAGTGTTTTATAATTTGTCAGAGCAGTATACTTAAGTGTTAAAATATATTGTTATGTATTAATGACTAAAGAGTGCTAAGAACTTTTTGTGTCTTTTTATAAGTTAAAAATTCTGTAGAAATATTACCTTGAAAAAGCAAAAGCAATTTTGAAAAAAAAAAATGGAGAAGCCGAAAAGTCAGCCAGAAATTAAAAAATAAAAAGAGCAGAATATGATACACTGGAAAACTATTTGTGAATCACCATGTAATGTTTCAAAGTTCAAATTACAGTCATGTTCTACGTAATGATGTTGTGGTCAATGATGGACCACATTTATGAGAGGGGTCCCATAATATTATAATATCATATATTTGCTGCACCTTTTCTATGTACAGATATGTTTAGATATGCAAATACTTACCATTGTGTTACAATTGACTACGTGTGTAGTAGGTTATACCACCTAGGTCTGTGTAAGTGCACTCTGTGATGTTTGCGCAATGACAAAATTGCTTAAAGATGCATTTCTCAGAATGTGTCCCCATTGTCAAGGGAGGTAATGACTGTTATCATTAGGTCTGGAAAAATAACTGTATAAATGGCAATTCTCTTGGAACTATGGAAATACAAAGGAGTGGAGACTTTATTCATTATTATTATAAATCCTATTTCTGATTTTAAATGTTTCTTTTTATACCACTGGCATTAATGCTGAATGAAGACTGGGTTGCTACACATTAGACCTGAAAATGGATGATTGCACTAATTCTGGTCTAAAGCCTGTGGGTGAGATCTTTTAAGTCATTATGTAGGAATAAACCAGGTATTTATGGTGTTGAACATAATTATTTAAATCATTTTCCCATCCATGTCTTGATTAACATCTCAGTTTTGGAGAGAGCTTAGTAAAATATCAATGAGAATTAGGTTGTTAAGGGGAAGTAATATAATAGTGGACTATTTACAAGAAATTGGAAAATAGCTTCAATTACTAAATGTGCTATTTTTCTCTGCCTGAAGGTCACAGGAGGCTTTACTCTGTAAAATAATATTAAGATGGAAAAACAATAAAATTTTTTTCTTCAGAATTTTCTTCTATATATTTATGGCAATAGTTTCCTGAAATCAAAGGTAATGTCTGATAATATATATCTTGTGTTAGGATGATAGTCAGTTATTATTGTGCTAGTTAATTCTCTGGTATATGCTATTTTTCTGAGAGATGAAGAAAAATTTTCCTTTTGGGGTGTGTGTCTGCAGAGGTGGGTGAATGGTGCTTAGAGTAAAGAAGGTAGAATTGTCATGGTGCAGACTTTCTTCTAGCTCATGAAACAAACCTCTGGGTTAGAGATAAATAAGTGAGGACAATCAAGCTTAGCCCGTATTTTGTCACTATGTACCGTATCTTCAAACCAGTGAGTTTAGGTTATCCCATGAAACCGCTGTCAGTCAGTCTTTCTAGATTTGACTTCTGAATTATATCATTTCCTCGACACTTTTTTGGCACTCTTTTTAGTTAATTATTAATCCTCTTCCAATAAAGAAGAAACACACTCTAATCTTGGCTTCAGTGGCTCCATACTGTTGAGTTTAGTTTTCTCACTCACTTGGAATTCTCATTCTTGGTCATTAATTTTTAATTTCACTGTTAATTAAAGACATACTCTAAAACAATAAAGAGGTATTATTATTTTTTAATATATTTCACCACTCTATTTGACTACAGGAAAAAATATAATTATTGTAATAAATGCAGAAAAAGAATTTGATGAAATGCAATAATACCTGTAATGAAAATATTCAGAAAACTAGGAATATAGGTAATAATCTTTAACTTTATACAAGCCAAACATATTGTTCTTATATCTCTCTTATAACTGATAAATCAGTCTAAAGATTAATAAGGATATAGAACAGCACTATCCAATAAAAATATAATGTAATCCTCATATGTAATTTGAATTGATAATTTAAATTGCTCATACATAATTTAAAATTTTATGATAGCCATATTTATACAGGAAAAATAAGCAGGTGAAATTAACACTACATGTGTAAATAATTTATAGTCAAAGAAAAAATCACAAGAAAAAATGTAAGATGTTTCAAAATGAATGGTAATGTCAAAGCAATATATCAAAATCTGTAGGATACACCTAGATGAGTCATTAGAGGAAAATTTATGGGACTTTGTACACCTTTATGTATATGTCTTATGTCTATAAAAAAATATAGAAAGAATAAATGGGTTTCGTTTCAGTTAAAAGAGATTCAAGAGTATGTATATGATACCTCAATAAAAACGTGCAAAGAGAGTGTCAAGAGATACAACACCCAAATATAATGCTCATCCTTGATTCAATTCAATAAAAATCATGAGTGTATTGTACAAATTTGAATATAGACAGAATATTAGATTACATAAGGAAATTTTAATTTTATTATGTATCATATTATTATAATGAAGAAAACCTCATTATTTTGGGTACATGCATTCTGAAGTGTCAAATATGTGTAATTTACTTTGATATGATTTAGAAAATGTACACATGCATATGTATGTTTGTGAGGTGTGTGTGCGTGCACAGAGAGAGAGAGCACAAAGAGTAGAGAAATGAAAACTTGGCAAAATGTTAGTGACTGTTGGATTTGGGGTTTGATGATATTATTCTTTCCATTTTTACCTTATTTAAATTTTTCCTAATAAAATATTTTAAATAAAATTTTATTAGATTTTCACACATTCTATAACATATTAATAAATTTTTATGAATGCTTCAATATAATTAGAATATTATATTTCCGATGTATTTTATAATAAATCATAAAATATTTTTAATAACAATTTAAGACAAATGAATGTAAAGAAGGAATACTGGAGAGTATTAGAATTTGCAAATTCCTTATTGTAGCTCTTTTTCATCTGTCTGTCTGTCTCTACTGATGATCTTTCCTGGTTCCAGGTAGGTTGAGTTCCAGGAAAAATTCTCAAATATTCTCTAATTTGTTATAGTTTACTGGAGCCAAAGCTGCTAGGTGGGGCTCTGTGATGAGCTTCAGCAGCATGGTAAAGACATAAAACACTGCAGAACTTGACTTTGGTCTGATGCTTATGAAGCTGCATGATACGAAGCTGCACATCACCAGGCTCCAAATTAGATAGCTTCCTGTGTGAGGCAATAGTATGTTCAACCAGACTGCATTTATATAGCTTTCTGAATTTTGCTAAGATTTATTCAGTCAGTTGAAAGCTTATTTTGTTTACAATAGAAAATAAGCAGCATGCCTTAAAACTTGTTGAACTGATTCAATGGAAATCTAAAAATTGACAAGCTTAGCTCTGTTTAAAAGGAGTACAAAAAAGTCCTAGCTAATGCAATAAGACAATTTAAAAAGCTAATAGACTAGGAAGAAAGAAATAAAATTTTCTTTGTTCACATACGACATGATCATCTATGTAGAAATCCTGAAAGAAAAGACAAAAAAATTCTCTCCTGAAATTAATAAGCAATTATAGCAAGGTTACAAGATACACGATTAATACAAAAAATTCAATTCCTTTTCTATGTACCAGCAATGAACAAGTAGAATTTGAAAAAAAAAATACAATTTAGATTAACACTCAAGCAAACGAATGATTAGGTATAAATCTAACAAAATGTAGACATGTGGACAAGATTTATATGAGGAAAACTACACAGCACTGATGAAAAAAACCAAAGGCAACCTAAGTAAATGAAGATATATTCCATGTTCGTGGATAGGAAGACTCAATATTATTTAGATGTCACTTCTTCCCATTTTAATTTATGTAATTCCTATCAAAATCCCAACAAGTTATTTTGTGGATATTGGGGATATGGAAAAACTGATTCTAAAGTTTATATGGAGAGGCAAAAGATCTATTATAGCTAACACAATATCAAAGAAGAAAAGTTGAATTATTGACACTATCCAACTTGAAGACTAACTATAAAGCTACTGTAATCAAGACAGTGTGGTACTGGCAAAAGAACAGACAAACAGATCAGTGGAACAGAAAGGAGAGCTCAGAGATAGATCCACATAAGTAGAATCAACTGGTACTTAACAAGTTAATACAATGGAAAAAGAAAAGTCTTTTAAACTACACAGCCACATGCCACAAAAAAAAAAAGCCACAAACTTTCTACCCTTTACAAAAATTAATTCTAAATGGATCACAGACTTAAACATAAAAAGCAAAACTATAAAACTCCTAGAAGATAACATAGGAGAAAATCTAGATGACTTCGGGTTGCTGATAATTTTTTAATTGCCACACCAAAGGCACAATCCATGAAAGAAAGAATTGATAAGTTGGACTTCATTAAAATTAAAAATTACTATAAGATTCAACAATTGTGCCCTTTGGCATTTACCCAAAGTGGTTAAAAGCTTACATCCACACAAAAATCTGTACTTGGATGTTTATTGAGGATTTATTATTAATAGCCAAAACTTTGAAGTAATCAAGATGTCCTTCAGTAGGTCAATAGATAAATAAATTATGGTACCTCCAGATAACGGAATATTAACACTAAAAAGAAATGAGCTATCATGCCATGAAAACACATGGAGGAAACTCAAATGCATGTTACTAAGTGAAAGAAGCCAATCTGAAAAGGCTACATACTACATGATTTCAACATATGACATTCTGCAAAAGGCAAAACTATGGCAACAATGAAAAAATCAGTGCTTGCCAGAGGTTGTAGAGAGGAAAGGATGACTAAGCAGAGTACAGAGGATTTTTAGAGCCCTTAAATTATTCTGTGCGATACTATAATGGTGGATACATGTCATTATACATTTTTCCAAATCCAAAGAATGTGCAACACCAGGAGTGAACTCAATGTAAACTATGGGCTGTGAGTGACAATTATGTATCAATGCAGGTTCATTAAATGTAACGATTGTACCACTCTGATGGGGAATATTAATAATGGGCAGGCTATGCATATGTGGGTCCAGGGAATATATAGGAAATCTTTGTACCTGCTACTAAACTGCTGTAAACCTAAAACTTCTCTAAAAAATAAAATCTATTAAAAAATTGAGTCATCCTTAGAAATAACAATCTGGATAGCCATCAGAAGTATAACAAGAGGAGAGCTATGAAAAGTCAAAGAGGATCAGCTTAGAACTTAAGCAGAACATAAATTTCTGAGGTCAAGAACTCAGTAAAGACAGATCTAACACTGAGAACAAGATGAGCTAATGGCTTAAATTATAAGAATGATTTATTTGCTAGAAGGTGATTTGAGGCATCCCAACCCAAGACGTTTTTCTAAAAAAAGTATTTGAATTTCTCAAGGTGGACTTATCTGAAAGTAGAACAATTCTCTCTCTTCAAACTGGCTTTCTCCTATATTGCCAGTCTCTATTCTCCTTCCTATTCCACCTGAGGCTCATTCTTGGTAGTGTATCTAAGGATTGTTAATGACAAGAAGTCCTCCGTTTCTTCGTGGCCTCGATTTTCTTGCCAACTTTAGATTTTGAAAGCAGGAGAGATTTCTTCAAGTTTAATTCAACCCTTTAATAAACTGTTTGGACTATCAGAATCACACCAGTAATATTTTTGGACTTTTTATTTTCTTTCATCAACATGAATTTTGATTACCTGTCATTTATTATCAGTTTAAGAATTTGTGGCTACTTAAGAGACTACCATTTTGTTTAAATTAAATGTGAATAAAACTATATTTTCAGAAAAATTCAACATTTTAGATAAAAGTATATCATGTGTGTTATATTTTTATTATAATTTAATTATAATTACCACTTCATTATGATATCAGTATTAATTGGAATATTATATGTATAGTTTATCAGTAGAGAGGTAAAAATCCAAAAGTAATTTTGGTTTGATGCAAGTAATTTCCTATATTTATATCTAAAATAATATAGTTATACTAAAAGAAACTTGATTTTCATTTTAATATTAATTTTTAAAAACGTAGTAATGTAAATACTACTTATCATAACTATGGGATGCAGCTGAAACTGCATTTTTAAAGAGAAATATTAACATCATAAAACATTTCTATATAAAAGGGCAAAATATTAACCATGCCTTACTTAAGGAAGTAAGAAGTGAAAGCAAACCCAAAATAAATGAGAAGACAAAAATAAAGATAACAGGAGAAATTAGTCAGGTATAAAATGAAAGATTCAAGAGAAGATAATTAAAAGATAAAGTTGTTCTTGAAAGGGACTAAAAGACACAACTCGGTTGAGATTTTTTTTTTTTTTAACCTGAGGAAGGCACAAAGAATCTTAGGAAAGACAAAAGGAACATAATTAGAGAAATAACATTTTAAAAAACAGACATTAGGATTTTATATCTATAAATTTAAATGCCTAGAAAAAATAAACAATAAACACAGAGATATGGGTAGATCTTGGAAAAATTGTGAAAAAAAGTTTTTTAAATGAGATTCATAGTACAACGTTATTTAGCTAAGTTTGAATGCTATGTCTGAAACACCATTACATATTTTATAAGTGTGTGCATTGATTAGTTTTTCTGAATTAGCTTTTTTTGCTATAATTTATGAACAATAGAAATCTCTCATTTTAAGTGTAATGATTTGATGTGTTTGACAAATATTAATATATGCAATAATGTAAACACCACTAAAATAAAGATATACAACATTTCAATCAATGCAAAAAGTTACCTTATGCCTCTTTGCAGTCAATTTTCCCCCACCCCAACCACAGGAAATCTTTGGTCTGCTTTTCGACTCTAAAAAATAATTCTGCTAATTTTATATATGTATACATATAATTTCATTTCAGCATATTATGGGGGTACAAATGTTTAGGTTACATATATTGCCTTTGCCCCACCCAAGTCAGAGCTTCAAGTGTGTCAGTCCCCCAGACAGTGCGCACCACACCCATCAGGTGTGAATATACCCATCCCTTCCTCCCCCCTGCCACCTGACCGATACCCTATGAAAGTTACTGCTATATGTGTACTTAAGTGTTGGTCAGTTAAGTCAGTTAACATCATCACCATCAAATTGGTGGTGCTTGTTTTTCTAGTCTTGTGATACTTAGTAGAACGGGCTCCAGCTCTATCCAGGATAATACAAGAGGTGCTAGATCACCATTGTTTTTTGTGGCTGAGTAGAACTCCATGGTATACATATACCACATTTTATTAATCCACTCACGTATTGATGGGCACATGGGTTGTTTTCATATATTTGCAATTGTGAATTGTGCTGCTATAAATATTCGACCGCTAATTATATTTTGAGTTAATTTCTGAGGTAAAGATAAAGATCCACTTTTTTTTCTCTTGAAGACATACAGAATTTCCAATACTATACCATTTATGGCATATGCCATCCTTCCCCATTGATTTCTCCTGTTACGCATGTCAAAATTTAATTAGTCATGTATTTATTGTCCTATTTTCAGCCTCTCTATTCTGCTTCATTGGTCAATATGTCTGTCTTTCTATCAACACTATATTGTCTTGATTATTTCAGTTTAATGTCTTGAAATAGGTCCATCAGTTGAATCAGCTCTCTGTTCTATTTAAAAAAAATTAATTTGGCTCTTTTGGTCCTTTGCATTTCTATTTAAATTTCTACACAAAATGTTTTTGCAATTTTGAGCTGGGTTGTGTTGTATTCATATATGAGTTTGGGGAGAGCTGACATCTTAGCAATACTGAATTTTTTCATCCATAAACATGACATATCTCTTTATTAGTTTAGTATTTAATTTCTTCCAGCAAAGTTTTATAGTTGTTATATATCTTGCACATAGTAATATTTATTCCTACATATTTTATGATTTTCATGCCATTGTAAAGGGCAATGCTTTTTAAATTTCATTTTCCATTTATTTGTCACTAGTACACAGAAATATAGTTGATTTTTGTATAATAATCTTGTATCCGGAAACTTTACTAATTCAATTTATTAATTCTAGTAGCATTTTTTGTAGACTTTTTTTTTGAATTTTCTACATATGTGACCGTGCATCCTTTTTACATTGTTTTACTTCTACCTTTTCAATCTATGTCATTTTTTTGCTTACGTTATTTATTGGCCAGATACTCCAGGACTAGGTTGAATGGAAGTGGTAAAAGAGGAAACCATTGTTTTATTTCTAATCTTAGAGAGAAAATGTTCAATATATCAACTATATGTTTTCCATAGGCAGTCTTCAGCAAACTAGATTCCTTTCTAGTCTTAGTTTGTTTATAGTTTTTATTATAAACATCTGTTGATATTTGTCAAGTGCCTTTTTGAAATATAATGAGATTAGCATGTAATATTTTCCCATTATCCTGTCAATATGGCGAATTACAGTGTTTCATTTTTGAATGTTAAAATAGCTTTACATTTCTGGGAAAAATCCCACTTGATCATGAAATAACATACTTGTTTAATATTAGATTTTATCGGTTAGTATTTTCTTAAAATAGTAACATTTATGCTTATGTGAGTTTACAAATTATATTGGTTTTTATTTTTCTTGCAATATCTTTGACCGGGTTTGGTAGGCAGGTACAATTGCATCATAAAATGAGAAGTGTTCCTACTATCTCTATTTCCTGAAACATTTTCTGTATCATTGATATTATTTCATCCTTAAGTGTTTGATAGAATCCATCAGCAAAGCCATCTGGCCTGCAGAAGTTATATATTTATATAGCATACTATATTATGGTATATATAATAAATAAAGACCATTTCAGATTATCTATTTCATATTGTGTTAATGTTGATATTTTTTCCTTTTAAGAAATGTGTCTGTTTTATCTAAGTTGTCAAATTATGACCATAAAATTGTTCTTAATATTCCCTTTGTTTTTAATGCCTATAGCATCTGGAAAGGTATCTTTTTTACTTACTGATGCTAATGTACATCTTCTGTTTTTTGCTCTATTATTTTAACTAGAGATTCATAAATTTTATTGACTTCTCAAAGTACCACCGTTTTCCATTGATTTTTGTATTATCAGTTTTTAATTGATTGTTTCCCACTCTTTGCTATTTCTTTTTCTCTACTTATTTAGCTTTATTGTCTCATAATTTTCTACCTTCTTGCAGTACAAGTTTAAATTATTAGTCTTAGGTAATTTTTCATTTCTAATATAAAATATTTAAAGTTATATATTTTCCCTTAAACATTGCTATAGTTGCATCCTGCAAATTGTTGTGTTTTATTCTTGGATGTTTTTGTTAAATTAGACCCTTTATCATTATGAAATGTTTGTCTTTGATAATTTTTTTTGTTCTGAGGTCTACTTAGTCTGATATTAACATAGTCATTCCAGATTTCTTATGGTGAATATTTGTATTTTCTATCATGATAATTTTAACTTATCAGTGTCTTTAACATTTGCATAACATGTATTTTTCTATACTTTTAATTATCATTGTATTTCTATTTTTAGTGGTCTTATAGATCACATATAGTTGAGTCTTGCAATTTTATCCAGTCTCATAATCTGTGCCTTTTAAATGAAGTTTTTAGGTCATTTACTTAGACGTTCTTATCAATATTGTTAGTTGTAATTTGACGCAATGTTATTTATCTTTAATTTCTACTATTTGTACTCTCTTTTTTCTTCTTTTCCTGCTTTCTTTTCTACTGAATATCTGCTACTATTGAATTTCATACCCTCAATTAGTTTTTTAGCTATACAGCTTTTTTTGTAGTAATTATTTTAGGGTTTTTCTACACATGCGACTGTGTATACTTTACATTGTTTTACTTCTATTTTTTCAATTTATGTGATTTTTTTACTTACCTTATTGGCCAGATCCTCCAGTACTAGGTTGAATGGAAGTGGTAAAAGATATTTATATGTATTTAGTATATCACGGTCTAATTTTATAACAACATTTTACAAATTCATATGCCATTTAATATCCTTACAACAATGTACTTCCATTTGTTTTCATATATTTTACTTCTATATATGTTTTGAAACCCAAACCTACAGCACATTATTATTTTTACTTTAATCAGGCAATTATCTTTTAAAGAATTATAAAATAAAGAGAAAAAGTCTTTTTTATTTACCCACATATTTATCATTTCCAGTAATTTAATTTCTTTGCATAGAGATAGATTTTCAACTTAATATATTTTCCTTCAATTTCTTTACATTTTTTGGTAGTGTTTGTTTTTCTGCCTATGTTTTTGAAAGATATTTTTAGTACATATTGAATTCTAGATTGACTTTTTTTTTCTTTCAGCATTTCAAAGATTTCATTCATTTTCCTTTGATTTGCATTATTTCTGATGAGAAGTTCTCAGTTATACTTTGTTCTTCCTCATACTTTGTTCCTCCTCATATATAATAATTATTTTATATGGCTAATTTTACAGTTTCTTCTCTATACTTGATTTTCAGTGATTTGATTATGATGTATCTTAGTAGCAATTTTTTTTTTTTTTAAGATGCTCCTGCTTTGGTTTCATACCTTCTTTGATCTATGGACTTACAGTTTTCATCAACTTTAAAACATGATTCTTCAAGTACTTTTCTCCTTTCTCTTTTCCTTCCCTGGCATTCCAATTGCATGTATGTCAGGCTTGTTGGTATTGTCCCACATGTTACTAAGGCTCTGTTCATCTTTTCAGACTTTTATTTGTGTGGTTCAGTATGGACCGTTTTTACTGCTGTCTTTATGTTTACTGATCATTTCTTTTGTTCTGTCTTATCTTCTTTTAAGCTCAGCCAGCGAGTTTTTCATTTCAAGTATGCTCACTTTTAGTTCTAAAAATTTTATTTGGTTCTGTTTCATATCTTTTATTTCTTTACTCATTATGTTAATAAATCCTTGAACACATTTATAATAACTTTTTCAAAATTCTTTTCTTTCAGTTTAATCATTCTATGATTTCTGAGTTTCTTCCTATTCAATGATTTTTTTCTCCAGGTTATGAATTTTTTTTCTTGTCGCTTCTTCATATTTCTAATAATTTTTATCAGATGCTTATCACTGAGAATATTTCATTTTTGAGTTTCTGTATTTTGTTGTTTTTTCAAAAGGGAATCTAATTTTGTTGTGGGTTGTATGTAAATGAGCTTGATCATTTGGAAGCTTGGTTTTAAAAATTGCTACAGCTAGTCTAGATTAGTTTTTACAGTAAGACAAATTTTGCCTTGCTCCTAAGGCATGGCTCTTCCTAGGTATTTCATGAATTTCTTGGGTATTCCATAAGGTCTCTCCACTCTGGCTTGTTGGAATTTTGCTATCTCTTAGTGCAGTGTGAGCTCTAGGAATTCTTTAGCTTATTGTTTTTTGCCTCTGCCTAACTTCATGGAGTTTCATCATACACATTGCCATTTATTGTACGGAACGGACTCAAGGGAATCATTTTATAGACACTGAAACTATTCTCAGCTAATCTCCCTCCTCTCCTACTCTTTGCCCCATTCATTCCAACCACCTTAGTCTCCTCCCCACCTCTAATCTCTGTCTCCTCAACTCAGTGTGTGACTGACCTTTCCTGCCTGGGTTCCCCATCTTCCTTTCCCAGACTAGAATGGCCCTCCATCTACACCATGATGATCTCACCTCTTTTTTTTTTCTCTCACAGGGATCACATTCCTGTATATAACTCTGACGTCTAAAACAACTTCCTGTAGTCGAATGTCTAATGGAGTGATTTAGTATAGTTTTGTCTTGTTTTCTATTAATAGTTGCTTATGGCAGGAAGGTAAGACTGGTTCCAATTACTCCATCACAGCAAAAGCTGAAGTTCTCCCATATACATACATTGTTAAGGATCTCTATAAAATGTAACCTGGTAGGTGACAGGTGATAATGTGTTTTGGGGTTAAAGAGTTAAAAAGAAAGGAGAAACCCTTCCTGGATAAATGATAGGAGTAATGTGAACTAAGAAGTATGTGTTATTCAACTCAGTAAGTTTATCTAGGGTACATTTGCAAAGTTAAATTTAAAACGTAGGTGTTAGGCCAGGCGCGGTGGCTCACGCTTGTAATCCTAGCACTCTGGGAGGCCAAGGCGGGCGGATTGTTTGAGTTCAGGAGTTCGAAACCAGCCTGAGCAAGAGCGAGACCCCGTCTCTACTAAAAATAGAAAGAAATTAATCAGACAACTAAAAATATATAGAAAAAATTAGCCGGGCATGGTGGTGCGTGCCTGTAGGCCCAGCTACTCAGGAGGCTGAGGCAGAGGGATTGCTTGAGCCCAGGAGTTTGAGGTTGCTGTGAGCTAGGCTGACACCACAGCACTCCAGCCGGGGCAACAGAGCAAGGCTCTGTATCAGAAAAAAAAAAAAAAAAAAAAAAAAAAAAGCATAGGTGTTTCCTGGCAGAACTCACAGTAAGTGTTCATTAGACTACATGATTCTCTAATTGTTGGTGTAGTTTTCAAGGGGAATAAATCAGTGTTCAAAACCGTGGCAGCAGACTGTGCAGTGAGGCTGGAGATAGCAGGGGAATTGAGGATCTGCTAAAACAAAGTTGTGGCATAGTTTTGAATGGGAGAAAAACTAAGATTGGGTGTATGAACACTGAACTCAGAGACCAATTTTGATAGAAAGACATTCTTCCTCCTTAAGTGTAAAACTGCTCTGGAGAAATCTCTCATTGAAGTCCCAGAGGTTTATTTGCAGGAGACTATTGTCTTGCTGTAGTATAATACAATGACGAGAGGTGTCTTTTATGAAATTAAAGGGGCTGAGGTAGCTGAGTTGGGGGTTCAATCCAGAGCTTATCAGCAAAGTATCCCCACATAAAAGTCTATGGAGCTGGGCTGCTTGAGTTGTGAATACCATCCATGAATGGATGATATAGGCAGTTCCATGTCAGAGCAGTAGGCTGAGTTGGTTACAGGTGGTTCCCCCATTCAGGAACAGAAGCTAAGGAAAATCCCCTGGCCACCCAACAGAATGGGACAGATGGAGGCATATGGATTCCCTTGGAAGGATGGGTGAAGTGGGGAAATTTTCCTGAAGTGTTTGTTCCTTGAATACAGCTATGCCCATCATTGCTGAAAGACGCTCTTTGCAAAGATCTAGTTATGCAAGATGGGCTTGATATCTTTGTTCTACCTATGGGTCTGAGTGTGTGTATGGGAAGACTTGCTTCTACTGAGCCTGATATCCAGTGCCATAAGATGGCTCCCTGGTGTCTGATTTCCCTAGGACATTCTTCTTTAATGCTGCCCTTCAAAAATCTGAATATTTAAATAAATAAAATGAAGTAGTCTCTGAAGGGAAGCCTGAAGTCTATCTCTGGGGTGCTGTAGTCCTAGGTCTGGTTTAGCAATCTGGGCCCAGATGTATTAACTTTTATTTCCAGGAAAAAGCAGTCCCTACCAGTGGTACTGTGGTTTCCAAGTAACAATGGCTAAAGCATTACTTTTTGTTTATTCTTTTAGCAAAGCTTTTTAAAAAGATATGTCTACGTTTGATAAGGATCAATTGACATAATCATTTATCAGATTAGCAAAGCTTTTTAAAAAGATATATCTACTTTTAATAAGGATCAATGGACATAATTATTCTTATAAAAACTCTTGTGTGAAAATAAATGAGTTGAAATTTTCTGGGAGGCAATTTTTCTGTACAAGTCAAGAATATCTAAAATAATCATATTATTTTATCCTAAGGAAATAAGGATTCTGTCATAGAAGATTTTTCAAACTCTTTATTACAGCATTATTTATAATGATAATTTTATAAACAAATCAAATACCCCCAAATAATAGAGTAATTAAATTATTTATGATAAATTAATTTGAAGCAATCCTAGTTGGACATTATGGCGGCATTTTTCAGGGCTACCTAATATAATAGAAAATGTTCACATTACAAGGGTGCCCACTGTCACTACTACTGTTCAACAGAGTACTGGAAGTCCTGGCCAGAGCAATCAGGCCAGAGAAAGAATTAAAGAGCATCCAAATTGGGAAAGAGATCCAACTATCCCTGTTTACTGATGATATGACCTTGTATCTAGAAAATCCTAAAGACTCCACCAAAAGACTTCTAGAATTGATAAATAAATTCATCAAAGTCTCAGGTTACAAAGTCAATGTACAAAAATCAGTAGCATTTTTATATACTAATAACAGTCATGCTGATAGTCAAATCAAGAACTCAATACCATTTACAATACATGCAAAGAAAATAAAATACCTAGGAATATACTTAACCAAAGAAGTTAAATATCCCTACAAGGAGAACTACAAAACACTGATGAAAGAAATGAAGAAATGACGTTTGTTTGACACAAACACATGAAAAAACATCCCATATTCATGGATTGGAAGAATCAACATCGTTAAAATGTCCATACTGCCCAAAGTGATTTATAGACTCAACATAATTCCCGTAAAAATGCTAATATCATTTTTCACATGTCTAGATAAATTAATGCTAAACTTCATATTCAACCAAAAAAGAGCCTAAATGGCCAAATTAATCCAATGCAAACAGAACAAATCTGAAGGCATCACGTTACCTGATTTCAAATTATACTACAAGGCTATAGTAACCCAAACAGATGGTACTGATATAAAGACAGAGACAAAGACCAATAGAACAGACTATGGAACCCAGAGAGAAAACCATGTTAGCTATGACTAACTGATTTTAGACAAAACAAACAAAAACATAAACTGGGGAAAGGATGCCCTATTCAATAAATGGTGCTGGGAAAATTGGATAGCCATATGCAGAAGAATGAAACAGGATCCCTATCTCTTACCACATATAAAAATTAACTCAAGATGGATTAAAGACTTAAGTATAAGGCCTAAAACGATAAAAATTCTGGAAGAAAATGTGGGAAAAACTCTTCTAGATATCGGCCTAGGAAAAGAATTTAAGACTAAGACCCAAACGACAAATACAGCAATGACAAAAATAAATAAATGGGGCTTAATTAAACTAAGAAGGTTTTACACAGCAAGTGAAATAATCAACATAGTAAATAGACATCCTACCGAAAGGGAGAAAATATTTGCAAAGTATACATCCAACAGAGGGCTAATACCCAAAATCTAAAAATAACTCAAATTAGCAGGAAAAAAATATCAAATAACCCCATTAAAAAGTGGGCAAAAGACATGAACAGAATCTTTTCAAAAGATAGACAAATGGCCAAAAAACACATGAAAAAATGGTCAGCATCACTAATCATCAGGGAAATGCAAATTACAACCACAATAATATGCCACTTTACCCTATCAGAATGGCCATTATTAACAAATCAAAGAACAGTAGATACTGATGTGGTGTGGTAAAAAAAGAAACACTTATACACAGTTGATGGGACTGTACATTTTAGAACTTCTATGGAAAATAATATAGAAATTCCTCAAAGAACTAAAAGTAGACCTACCATTTGATCCAGCAATGTCACTAGTGTATATCTACTCAAAGGAAAAGAAGTCATTATATCCAAAAATACACCTGCATCTGAGTGTTTATCACAGTACAATTCACAACTGCAAAGACATGGAATCCACCTAAGTGCCCATAAATTGATGAGTAGATAAAGAAATGTGGTATATATCTCCCACAGAGTAGTACTCAGACATGAAAAGGAATGATAAAATGTCTTTTGCAGCAACTTGGATGGAACTGGAGAACATTATCCTAAGTGAAGTATCTCAGGAGTGAAAAGACAATCATCACATGTTCTCACTAATAAGTGGGAGCTAAACAATGGGTCCACATGGTCATACAGTAGTGTAAATGACATTGGAAACTAATTAGGGGGAGGGTGGGAGGGATAAAACTTACTTATCAGGTACAATGTACACTACCCTGGTGACAGGCACACTAAAAGCCCTGACTCCAGCATTATACAATTTATTCCACGTAATAAAAACACTGTACCCCCTTAATATTTTTAAATTTAAGAAGAAACATGCTCATATCACAATATTAAGTAAAAATATCAGGATACTAATCATATATAATTTGATTCCAATCTTTTAGAAATGCCTGCACATAGACAACATGGACAATTGTGGGAGGCAGTGCAGCAGAATGTCAACAATGGTAACTGCTGTCATTGTGGAATGAAGTCATTATTTTTGTCCTTTTAATTTTATTTTTCCTTAAATTTTCCATAATGACCGCATATTGTGTATTATTTAAAAATAAGTTCATGGGACTCTACGTACTATTTTTGTGATTTCCTGAGAATCTATAATTATTTCAGAGTAGAAAGTGTTGCTTGTTCTTAAAGGAAGTCTTGCACTAATTCCCAGTTATGATTAACTCTCCCTACATTGTTATTACCTGCTTAAAACAGAGGGTGTGGCCATTCCTTCAGACAGGTGGTACAAACACAGCATTCTGACTCTTCGCATGTGAATTTTCAGGCAAAAAGGAATCTTTCTAAAATGTATCAATTAGTACCTATGTATTCATTCAATACGTATTTACTGTGTGTCTACTACTTGCCAGGCACTGTGCTATGCGCTAGACAAACAAAGATGAGTAACACAAAGTCCCTTCACTCATGGTACATGTTTATATTATAGGGAACAGGTAATCTCCTAGCAAAAAATATGATAAGGGCTATGAAAAAATTGCAGGCTATTAAGAGAATATAAAAGCAGGATTAGATATAATCTGAGGGTTATGTTATTTATTTTCAATAAAATATTAAAATTTCAAAAGAGGATTATACAATGCTGAGCTTTGGTTAAAGACATAATTTGATTTGAATAGTACTATTGACAATTACCATCTATATGAATGTGGGACAGTTACTTAAATTCTCTGAGCAGCAGTTTTCTTATCTATAAATGGGAGATAATAATGCCAACCTTAGAGGATTTTGTGAATAATAAATAACATGTAAAATGATTTGTACAATGCTTGGTATATAATATAAACTTAATAAAAGTTAGCTATCATTAACTTTAACAGCTGATCGATTTATAATGAAACTAAGAGAATGCAAATAATAATTAAAAAGAGATTGAAATACTAAATCAAATTGTAGCCTACGACAATTACTACAGCAGTTTATACTAAGGAGAACACAGATAAAGTAAGTTCTGAGGTCAATAAAAGCAAATGCAGGATGATTAAGTAAAGACAGGCAATGAAACGAAGAACTAAGTGTTAAAATATTTTATTAACATAGTAATGGAGAAACAGTGTTAGCAAAAAAAAAAAAAAGAATGAAAACAAGACTGAGAGACAGGTCTAATACTGCTGAAGTATTTATAATGTTCAGTTGGGATGTTGTATCAGACAGTTTTCAGTTTCTGTTTGTTAAACTTTCACATTCATTGCTGCAAATGTCTTCTTAAAAGTAGGTATATAATTAAAGTTATGTCATTTTCCAATCTATGTCCCATAGAAGTGTATTCTGTTTACAGGCAAACCCACAAAGAATATCAAATAAATATTTTTGCTAGTTACTGTCTACTTAACCTCCTTTCTCTAAGAGGAGGGTCATGATGATGTGTTGTTTGCACTGCTAGTGGGAGAAAGGAAGTCTGAATTCTTTCTAATGGTTAATTGAAGAAAACGTGATGGGATATCTGGAGGTCATAGTAATTTTTATGGGACTCAATGGAATATTGATGCAGTAAACTTAAAATAACAGTACTCACATATGTAGTAAATTAGAGACCATCTTCTGTTGTGTGCTAGTACTGGTAATAATAAGAGGACACATTTAGCGAGCGCTGAGTATGGACGGTACTCTATTGTAATAACAGTGGACATGGTTCATTCATCCCCACGGCAACTTTAGAAAATAGTTACTAGCATTCTTTCCTATTTCACTTACAAACTGCAGGAGCTAGAGAGCAAATAAATTTTCCAAGGTCACACAGCAGATATTTACCAGTTTTAACAATTAGTTACTAATTCATTGTACAAACAGAAAACTTGTTCATTTTTGTGGAATTTTGTGGTTCAACTGCAATAAACTTTAAGAACTTCTTATAGAAAATAACATGCTAAAGCCCTAAAGTTTTAAGGAAGATCAGAAGTAAATGAGTAGGCATGCTATTTTCCTTTTGCCTTTCTGGAATCATAAATAATGATTATGGCATAATAATAAACATGATAAATAATAACAATGACAGCAAAACCAAAAATAGCTAATGGCACCTGTGACTATAACTGGCACATAGTAGGTGCTCAATAAATATTTGATGAATAAATGATTAATAATTGAACTCTTCTTACATGCTGATCTTATAAAAACAATACTATTTTTAACACTTTACAAATGAGGAAATTAAGATATTAAGGTGAGGTTAAGTGATTTATTTAGAGGTCAGCTTTAAAGTGTTAGCACTAAGATTCAAACATAATTTCTCTTATTTTCCTTCTTACAGAGCCTTCTGTTTTTAAATTTTGCAAAGGAAGTCTCTCTATATCTCCATATTTTTTAGTCTAGAAATAAAAATTCCAGCAGGTATTCATCTAACGCAATTATTTTAAAAACCACCTAGTTTGCTTCATAGCATTTGCTATAATGGCCTCTTTTATGTTTAAATAATGTGTGAAAGCACTATGCAATGCAAAAAGTTCTGCCAAATTTTTATCTTATTTGAGAGTTTAGTACAACCATGAGATAGACTGAGATGAATTATTATTATGCCTAGTTTGGCAGATGAGAAAAGTGATGGAAAGATTGGGAGCTCTACTCAATTTCAGGCACTTAGTGAGCTATCGGGACAGCTTTAACGCAGCTCATTTGAATCCAGGTAGCTGTGCTTGCCCCTGTATTGCTCTACACTCCTGTAATGCTAGTTAGGCTAATGACAGACATATGGAGAGTCCTTCCTATTTTACAATGGAACCATCTTAGATAAGGCTCCTTCAGAAGCAAATTCTGAGGCCAGGATATGGGACGTGGTTATTTGAGAGAAGCAGAGGCTACTGGGAGGGTGCCACACAGAAGGAAAGCACTCCTTGCTCAGCTGGCTCTGGGATTTACTCAGAAAAAAAAAAAAAAAAACAAAAACCTTACACAAGATCAAACCACTTTCTTGAGGACGGCCTTCATCTAATGACTGATCAATGCAAGAGGAATGGAATAGGCTTTTCCCTGTTGTCCTAAGTCAGGAAAACTTTGAAGAACCTCTGAGCTCTAGAGAGCCCTGTAGAATGGGCTGAATTCTCCACTTGGAATACATCACAATTCAGCTTCTCTTTCTGCTCGGTCCTGCTTATTTAACTCTCCCCCACTAGTGTGTGTAATTTCAATAAAAGTTAATCTTTAAAAAAGTAAATAGTAATGAGAAAGGCTAAACATATGATACATCTACAGCTCATGACAATTTTAAAATAATATTGACTTCATAAAGGAAATATTAGGCTAAAATACGAGACAGAACAGAGAAAAACAGTTGTCTGAAAATAGTAAAGATGGGACAAGAATCCTATTCCCATTTATTCCTTTATATTTCACTAATGACTGTGGATATTTAAAGGATAAATTCTAGACAATGTGGTAGGTTAGAATTTACATAAATGCTTAATATATTTTCAAGAATGTATTTGAATTTGTTTCCTCCCTTCGAAAACTTTTTTTCTAATAGAATGTGTTTTGATAAATGAGATAATACGTTAGATGACTTGGACTTCTTTGAACAATGTACTATAAATCTTTTTTTTTTTTATTGTTTGTTGTTTATAGGGGTACAGGTGTTTAGGTTACGTATGATGCCCTTGCCCCCCCTTCCCCCCAAGTCCCAGTCCCAAGCATGTCCATCTCTCGGAGGGTGCGCATTGCACCCTTTGTGTATGCATATATCCGTCCCCTCCTCCCCCTCGCCCCTCCCCCTTCCCCCTCCCTCCCTACCC